>JAECUM010001322.1:0-157168 GCA_016617855.1 Megalonaias nervosa
GATGAAATGGGATATATGACCTTACTTGCTTTACAACAGAAACTATGTTATAATGAAGAGTCTCAAAATGAGGGAATGCTATAGTTACATAATTATTCAATAACTATAATGAAGTCCCAGCACATTAATTATTTTTATGTAACAGAATCAAAACGAACTAGACAGAAATACAGTGCCCCCTCATGTCCATGGGCAATATACTGCATTAAAGTGTAATTGCCTTATAATGAATAATATATATATATATATATATATATATATATATATATATATATATATATATACATAATTTTACTGCCACTTTAAGGAAATGGGATACATAATCATCCTTGTCTTATAACAAGAACCTTGTTAAAATGAAGTCTCACTGTGAGGGTAGGGTGTATTTCATAATCTGTTTAATAATGATAAATGATTACACAGCAACATTAATGAATTCTTCAGATTTAGTAGTACACTCACCCTAATTTTCCTGGCTTGGTGTCTTCGCTTGAAGAAAAGGATCAAGCTTTTCTTGAATGTCTGAAACCTGAATAAAAAGTGTCATAAAAATATGTAGCATAATTATACCTAATGTCTTGGTATTTACAGCCCTACAATTTGTGGCACCATACTGAGTTTGACTTTAAATCAAGTCGGAAAGTTAAAATTAAATAAAAAATTTACATTTTAATTTTATTTACAATTAACAATATCTATACTGACATTATGACAGAAACCATACAAGTTTTTTTTCAGGACATCTAGATTTTATAATATAAGATGGCAGTGTGCTAGTCTGATGGCTTAACAGGAGATTTTATTAAAAAGGAAAATGGGACAAAGAAATTTGATGGCAGCACGCAAATTTGGTGAAAGCTAAGGGGACAACTACATCCAAGTAGTCCCATATTTATGAAGAGAAGCCTATGAATGGTTTTGCACGATAGTTAAGTCTTGCCAGCAAACAACCACATTGACTTGTATTATACAGGGTTCTCCAGGATGTGAAATCAAGTGTAAAAGTACACATACTTTTAATTTTGGACCAATGAAAACTCCTGCAGCTGAGTCTTTGGTATGAAAGTTTTTTTGTCTGCATAATTCTCTTTTATTTGATCCATGTCAACAAAGCGAGTATCAATCATGTCGTGCACAAGCTATCAAAGAAAGTTCAAATGACTGTCATGGGATTAGTTGAAACCGTATGTTAGCTCTTAGCAGACATGGATATTCCAACATCCATTTATTGTGTCAAGCAAAGCTATACTTTTGTTTCCAAGCTGCCATCATAACTGTACTTTTCTCATAGTAACTTTACAATTTCTTTCGTGCAAAGCTACTGATTCTAGTGGGTCTGACTGATTGATGTATGTCTAGCTTTGATCAAGAAAAAAGTAGAGACTGACAGGTTCATGGAATGAATCATGGAACAGGGCATTGCCATGGACCGAAAAGCATGAAAACAATGGAACATTATTAGCTTTATTAATATGGTGCCTTGAATGGGATGGAATGGAGGGTAATGGAATAAGGTCCAGATCTTAAGGATTCTTATCCTAAAACTGCTGTGAAGAAATGTGTTTTAAGTACATTTAAGAAAAAAGCGAATATAGTATGTTGTGTTGCTAAAAGATGTAATGAAAAATGTACTGATTTGAAATGGAATTAAGCTGATTAAATAAATAAATATTGAAAAGTAAGTGTATTCTGATCCTTGATTCTTCCAGAAGCATGCAAACTTAAAGAAAGGCATGGTAAATGCACTAAAAACTCTTAAAGTTTTAACATAATAAATTATCACAATTATCAACTGCCTTAATTTTTAATTCATTTATTGTAATACTAAATATTTCATAATGAATGAGCATTATCAGTCTGATGATATATATATATATATATATATATATATATATATATATATATATATATAAAATGGTTACATGACAATACATTATGACACTCATATTGTTCTAAATTATTGTAAAGGAAGAAAATATACCGTCATTAGGACAGCAACATTTTTTTCAAGGAAACAGTCATGGACTGTAAAACTGTAGGCAGTGAAGATGATACTGACATCAGTAACTAGAGAACCAATGCATCTCTCCCAAGTCACTGGATGGAAATCAAAAAAATTGGCAAATAGGTTGCCTATGGGGTGACAATCTGCAAGGGGGGTGTAGGTCAAATATACCAAAAAATGCAGTTACAATGACATCTTTCAACATTTTTAAAAACAAACTGTGTATGTGTATTCAAAGGAGAAGACTTCATAATCAAGCAGATCTGGGGCTTCATCCCCTGAGGCTTGGTCTGAAAGTTTGAAGGAACAAAGTGGCGGTTTGTCATGGTGATCATGAAAGTACTTAATGTTGATGAAATGGATACCAAACCTGAAGTGTACATTACCTGCCTTACTCCAATGACCCAGAAATTAAAAGCCATCAAGAAACCTAATTTTCCTTGGTGTGTGTCTAATGATTAAAAATATTCAACAAGAAGATTGACAAATCATTACCATATGTACTTGCTTGCAAGACAAGTCCAACTGCAAACTGCACAGACCCAGATCTGCCATCACATAATGTGCCCGCAAATCTGGGTCTGTGACATCTGTTAGGAGTAATCAGCAGAACAAAATAAACTTTGATCAGCAGAAGCATTATGCTACAGCAGAGCAAAATCTATGTTGTTTGCAGTTTGACTCAACTTATAAGTGAATATATATGGTAAGAATGACACTGACATTTCTATGTATCGTCAATGAACTGCATATGGAAGTAATATAGAATACTGGTCACAATACTCTTAAGTAACTTTATTCTTTTTCCTTCTTTCATTTTTGTCATGTTATATTTCCAGACCAATACTGTTACATCCATTGTAATGCATCATACACAAAGTACAGCATGATCACAACATACTTGTACAATTTGACACAACAAACTGGTACATGAAATATTGGTTTTATCATTTATGACTGCACATGCTTATATAAAAATACACAAAAAATGAGTTATACTCACTTTCTCTTGTTTTCATGGTAGATGACTGTATCAGAGGGCTGATTGTACAAAGGCTACAGGAAGAAGGAAAAGAAAAGACTGAGCATTACAAGTATATTGTCATCAATGAACCTTTCATCTGTGTGCTAGAAAACTTTATAATTTTCATCTACATGACACTGATTTCACTCCTGTGAGATCAGCTGCCTGGCACTGTGACCATATTAATAACCCTGATATTTTCAAGCAGGTGCAGCATATCTATTCCACTTACTCAAAACCATTTTCTACATCAACACAACTCTTTCTCCAATATACCTTCCTCTGGGTACATAATATTATTACTGGTATATCTCTTTTCAAGACTTGTATTGCTTGACCTTTTTTGCAGGACAGCTAATCCAAGATATCAGTGTCACAGATTATCCTTACCATCACATAAACTAACTGAACATTTCAGAACTTCAATGTTCATACATTTTGCCTGTATACACAGATTGGAGGGACAATGATTCAACACCCAGCCAAAGCTTTACCCTTGTCATTACTCTGATCTGAAACTGGATTAATATCTTAGGGCAACATTTATTTACAAAAATAAATCTTTACACAGAACAGGAGCACCCCCACTCTGCACCAAAATGGATGCCAATTTATACTCCAAATATGAAAGCATTGTTTGTTTTTTGCATGAATGTTATTGTCTCTCATCCATGAATGACTATTGGGTACAAAAAAAGGATGTTCAGGGCTAATTAAATTAACATTATGTCCCATGATCGTTTCAACCAAATATGGAGCTATTTAACTTTTACACATTTTGGAATTACAAATCATCAAAATTAACATTTTTCAAACAATTTTAAAAAATATAAATATAAAGCAAAACTTTTTGTCTCTAAGGCAGTATCCCCTATAAAATGAAGGAGTCATGCAAAGAGAACCATAGACATGGAAACTACATACCTTGATGTCACATCAATGGTGGAGGATTTAAGTGACTAAGCAGGTAAATGGGTCTTGTATTTTGCAGGCCAAAGCCAGGGGACAAGACACCTGCCCCCCACCCTTTGGTAATTACACAATTTATGACAGCTCCTTCACCTTTGCTAAGTGATGGAGTAACAGCAGGCCTGTCTTAGGCCAAGCCCAAACTGGAGATGATCCTAGACTCCAATGATTCAAAGGGTTTGGGACACAGATTTAAAAGTAAGTAGTAAACCTCATCTTCCACCTTACTGAGAATCCAGATCTCTTCCTCCTGTCACCTAACCTGTATGGTGGAACAAAGAAGGAGAACCCAACAAGTAAGAACCAGGTTGGTTCTCCTAGAAGAAGAGGACTTTCTGCACCAATGGGTTTGTTGTCCCATCTCTGCTCATAATGAAAAATGGGACAATCCTGTTGATCCCATCTCACTTATGAAAGGTATTGGCAATTCCATCTCAGTGTAAAAGGCACTGAGTGGTGGTCCCCTCTCCTTCCCTTGATAACACTACCAAAGAAGGTGGGGAAGATATAGGGCATACCTGGTTGCAGATCTACTGAACCTTGGCAAAGACATCTATGGTCAAATGATCGGAATAGGGGATATGAATGATTCACCACTGGGTAGTAGAAGTCCCCATGCCCTTTACTGGTTCTGCAGAGGATAAAGAAGAAAAGGGTATCAACCCAATTCCTTCCCCCAGAAATCCTGAGACCCATTTCCTATTGGAACTGATTGGAAACAGAGAGAATGGGTGGTCGTTGAAATGATCCCTTCAGCTTTGCCAGTGATCAAACTTGGTTTGTGGTCCAAAGATGTCTGACACCTGTCTTGGTTTTGATCACAATTTATGATAAAAGTGCTTTTTTATTACATACCAAATGTAGAAGACAGGTTGTCAAATGTTAGTCTCAAAAATCAAGAATCAGAACAGAATGTAGTATGAAATCAGTCAAATTATGTCTGGTGCTGGTCTCACATTGCACTGCAGACATTCAGTCATTAATCAAACCATCCTGGAACTATGTGTCATTGCCATACTATTTTAATGGCATTTCATTTTAGAACAAGCAATGCTTCTTAAGGCTGCAGGAAATGAAATGAAAATGTATCATAGGAGACAAGGGCTCACATGCAGTATAAATTTCAAACTGCTCCCTATATTGTATGTAATAGAAATGCTCGCAGATAAATCTAACTTTCAATCTACCCCCATGGTGGCACTTTCATCTCCAAGTAGCAATTTCACTTAGTAGAGCAGAACTCTTTATTGTCGCATACATACATCTTTTGAATAATTGATGAACGTATTTGCCCAGAAAAGACTTCCAGCTTAAGAAGATGCCACAACATGGTGGGAAAATTCCTAACTTGAAAACTGCATAACAACTTATCATGGTCTTAGCAACATCTGATAATTTCTTTTTTCTTAAAAGTAAAACCATCTGGCCTTGACCTGCACATTGAGAACCCCCATCTCCCCAAGCTTCAATAATCAGTGCATTTATTTAGCTAGCTAAAGATAAGTGCATAATGAAGTAAAAAGCTAAAGACTGAGGTTAATCAAGTGTCTGGATGAACATGAATACTATGTGAGCTTCTGCAGGATGAGCTTGACAAATATTGCACAATGTTACTTTTCAGCAACAATCAGTGTTAATGTATCATACTCAGTCATTATCTCACACTTTCAGTCACAACAGAATATGATCAAAACATAAGAGGATTTCAAACTTACCAGTTCTATTTTAGGTCCAAGCTTGGCAAAGATGCTGTGAGCCTCTTCTGCCTTTTTCTGTAATAGTAAAACATTGCAAGGTTATTATGTAAGTATTTACTCATGATGTCTGGCATGAATGCACCAAGTTAGATGCTTTTAATGGGGTTTACAAAAATTTGTGATGGTCAAGGTCGAACATGCAGTATCTGTTAGATACTGGATAACCTTAATTCACTTAGGATACAGTGCAGCTTAGTGTTACAAAGTAAGACACTGACCCTATTATTTATAATTTTGGGTCAATGACTTACTGCCCAAATAACAGCATTGTGAAACATGTTCCCCAGTGAATTTGATAGTGGAAAGGGAGGCGAAATTTTCAAAAATATTTCACACACTTGGCAGCCCATATTGATGATTTTCTACAAATTAAAGCTATATTGCTTTGGTTGGAATTTACTTTCTCTGATGTTTTTTTTTCTAATAAATTCAAACTCTGACAGAAGCAAATGGATGTATTTTCAAGTTCCATTGACCTACATTTCAGTTAGCTGGAACGTTATGGAAGCCAGGAATGCTTAAGTTGGATTAAGTTGAAATCTGTTTCTTTAATGAAATGAATAAAAATTTATAAAATTGAAGAAAGTGTTTTGATAGCTTCATTTTGTTCAAGACACTTACCATCCTTTTAACCAATTTTGGCATTCTCAGTAGATGCATCAACATCAAAGTCCCATTGTTACTACCAAATTTATCATGCTTATGGCAACATCAAGATAAAAAGTAAATGTACAGGTCAACAGAAGCCCTATGTACCAACTTTAAGAAATCTTTTGTTTCCTAATCATTTATGCTGCCAAGCTCCGAGTTTGATACTTTGTTCTACAATTTTTTGATGATGTTGACAGGCTTTAATGTTGCCATCACATTAAAAAACAGGTATTTGTTTGGTTCTCCAAAGTTGGAATATCATAGTGACTTAAATAATGGCTGAAAGGAATTTCAAGATATGATCTTTTCTTCCTTTAATCTGTAGAGTGCTGAAACCACATCTGATGTTCTTCAGCTATGACAAGATTTTCAAATAAGCTCTCTGTGGTGGACATACTAGTTGTCAACTTGGCACCATTGTCATTTAGGCCCAACATGGCATCTTTTGAATTCTGGTAGAAACCCCATGTCAATCTGACTTTCTGTTTTGGAAAAGCAACAATAACAAGATTTTCAAGATGAATGTCATGGTGGCCATATTTGATACCATATTGGCATCATTTCTAATTAGTACCAAATTGACATCATCTGAGATTCTTTTGGTGAAAGCACAATGTTGTTATGACCAGCCATCTAGGAGAAGTAGTAAAAAGAAGATTCTAAAGATGGCCAATGTGGCAGTCATATTAGAAGTTGGATCAGCACAGTTTTCATTTATGACAAATTAAACATCAAAAGAAGTCTTTCAGTGAAAACCCCATAATGATATGACCATTCATTTAGGAGATATAGTGATAAAAAGCTTTTCAAGATGGCCACTGTGGCAGGTATACTAAATATCTGAATGGCACCATTAGGACCAACTAGACATCTTGAGAAGGTATTTAGCAAATGCCCATTAGTGGTAACAGTATTTTCAAGCTGGCTACTCTTGTGACAATATTGGACAACAGATCAATACCATTTTAATTCTAGATCAGCTATTCATCATAAGAAGTTTTCTAATGAAAACACCATGACAATATGACTTTCTATGTAGAAGGAATAGTCATAACAAGATTTTCAAGATGGCCACTGTGGTGGCTATATTGGATGTCAGATCGTACCCATTTTCATTCAGGACCAACCTGATGTCATAATAAGTCTATTCAAGTGAAAACCCCATGCTGATACATTTATCCATTCCAAAGGAGTAGTAACAACATGATTTTCAAACTGGCCACTGTGGTGGCCATATTTGATACCAGATTTGCATAATTTTTATTTAGGACCAACTAGACATCATAAGAAGTCTTCTGGTAAACACCCCATTCAATATGACTTTCTGTTCATGAAGAGAAGCAATAACAAGATTTTCAAGATGGCCACTGTGGTGGCCATATTCACTATCAGATCAGTCCCATTTTCATTTAGGATCAAACCTCTTGTTGATGTGACTATAAATTCAGGAGAAGTAGCAACAGAATTTTCAGAAGAGGAATACTATGGTCACCATATTGGATGTCTGAGCAGCACCATTTTCATTTAGGACCAACTAGACCATGGGATGAATGTGTGAGTGCAAAGCTTCATGGTAATCATCGAAGTTAGTTTAGGAGGAGTAGCAATAACAAACTTGGGCTAATTGAGAGAAGGATGACAGACAACGACCATCCCATAAGCTCTTCTGGTCTATGACCAGTTGAGCAAAATAAGTAAATTTCATTATCAGCTAAAAGTCAACTGAAAAATAACATTTACTTTACTCTCAAATTTAGTTGAGAGTGAGAGAGAGACAGCTGTATGCAGAATTGTTGGAGACAGATGATAACATGAGTGCACTTATTTTCTCCAAAATCTGGATACAAGCTTGTACATAAAACAATCAGGTATACTGCACTGGAATTTTTGGGGGTTGTTTGCAGAATCAGAAAGTATACAAAATTTTATGTACGTTTGGTTTATTTTTGGGTTGTATGGCATAGCAATGCATGAATTCAGGGTCGAACTGGCCGTCAATTTAAGTTGCTGAAGCAATTAATAATGGTTTGCCTATTATGGTGTGTCTTTGTATAAGAAACATGAACAAACTCAAATTTTAGTACTGACAATGATTCACAGGACTGTAGCTTATATAGCTATAGTTCTTTCCTCTAAGTATATATGCTACATAAAACTGGATTTTTTTACTGAAAACAAGAAGGAGAGAGGAGATTTTGGTTTTGATTTTGGACACAGAGATCTGGTTGTCTTGCTCATCAATATATGCCAAAACATTCAGTGCATAGGAATGATCAACAGCTAAACATTATGAATTCCATAAAATATTATTACTAAACAAAGAGTGTGTTCCTAGAACATAAAGGGCCTGCCAAGCCTTCGTTTGTAATATATTAATTCCCTGCCAATCTGAAGTCAAGAAAGCATAAAATATTGGTCATGGTGACCAACTTTTGATATGAATGTGTTCTCCAAGACCAATACACACATGAAGCTGATTGCCCATGCACCCAACAGTGCATGCATAAATGACTTAAACACAAAACTTAACCAAAGTCACTAAGGACCAAATAAGCTACTGACTTAATTTTTGTTGAAGAGTGTTTCACATCACGAGGCATCCACAAAGTTGTATGAAACTGAAGTCAGAGTGAATGAAACAGACATAACTATAAAAACATAATTCAAGTGTGAAAGATGAGCAGACAGATGAACAAAAAAACAAAGGTAATGCTTACTATATGAAACCTTCCACATTAATGACAGGACATAAAAAAGATGCAAAATTTTGGGGAAGTGTAAGTAGTTCTTTATCTGTTTTTTAAATGTAATAAAACATCAATCATCCACACTACACAGGAGACAAAGAAATTTTCTGTATGACTGGTTATCCATATTTATTATACTGGTACATTGGTTCTGGTAAATACAATATCAGTAAGTGGTCTAGAGTACCATTCTGAAGTTACCTCAAACCTGTATATGATATTGACTTTTTTCCTAATACATGTTATTCAATAATTATATCAGCTTAGTAATTAAGCAAAAGAAGAACTACATTTGGAAAGCTAATACAGAATTCCAGACATGCCCATGAGATAATCCAACGTGATAGTAAAATATTAATGATCTTCATTAATCAATACTTCTAACGCTCCATTTTCAAATTTAATGCAGCATTTGGATGCCACTATTTTTGATTCAGACTTTGATTACAATACCATCTTCATTACAAAGGATTTCATATACAAGCTGATGATAAAGACGAGTTGTATTGGCAGCAAAGTGCAATAGGCAATCATACAGAATTCCAGACATGCCCATGAGACAATCCAACAATGTGATAGTAAATATTAATGATCTTCATTAATCAATACTTCTAACGCTCCATTTTCAAATTTAATGCAGCATTTGGATGCCACTATTTTTGTTTTAGACTTTGATTACAATACCATCTTCATTACAAAGGATTTCATATACAAGCTGATGATAAAGACAAGTTGTATTGGCAGCAAAGTGCAATAGGCAATCATACAGCAAAGTGAAATAGGCAATCATACAGCAAAGTGAAATAGGCAATCATACAGCAAAGTGAAATAGGCAATCATACAGCAAAGTGAAATAGGCAATCATACTGCAAGTATAACAAGTTTGTCATGTAAGATGAGTTGCACTGGCATCACAGAGAATAAGCAATCAGACTGCAATTGTTTTACATAGATGTCATATACAAGTTGCAATGGCATCACAGTGAATAAGCAATCAGACTGAAAGTATAATGTGCATGTCAAACATGAGATGAGTTGTATTGGCATCACAGTGAAATAAGCAATCAGACTACAAGTATATCACATGGATGTCATATATGAGATGAGTTGTATTGGTATCACAGTGAAATAGGCAATCCGGTTACAAGTATACCACATGGATGTCATACATGAGATGAGTTGTATTGGCATCATAGCAAAATAGGCAATCAGACTACAAGTATATCACACTGATGTCATATATAAGATGAACTGTACTGGCATCACAGTGAAATAGGCAATCAGACTACAAGTATATCACATAGATGCCATATATGAGATGAGTTGCATAGGCATCACACTGAAACTGGCTCTCGGACTGCAGATGTAAAACTTGGGCTTCCAGTGAAACTAACAATCATACTATAATACCTTTCTAAACTAATAGGTAAAGTTCAAATGCTATAGAAGCCACAGTTAGGAAGCAATTTCCTGTATTAAACAGTCACATTTGAGATTTCCTAAAATGTCATTAGATGAGAAATTAACCTCTAATAGGCTTATAATCACTTTTCTTATGGTTAAGTTTGCCATTTCCTGGAAACAGATTTTGTTTATGACAGGTTTTACTGCATATGATAGTTACATGGCAGTGCTTACCCTATTTTCTGCATAGATGATCTGGGCAATGCTCTGGAGGTGTTTGGTCTCAGGTACTGGCAGGTCAGGAATAACGGGCTTCTCCTCTGGGGGTCTGGCAGCTGCCTCCTCCAACTGTTGCTGATATTAAACAACATGGAACTTAATGTCACTAGAAGGAATTTCAAACTAGAAGAGTTTGTTTCTTATAGTAAAACATGTCCCTACCCCCCATCATGAAGTTTTATTTTTCACTTGACATATCACCCTGTCCTGGGATTCATTCAAGGGACCTGGTGCAATAGCTTTGAGGTATCTTGCTTTGAGGTAAAGTGTGTTGGACAGATGGATGGACTGAACATAACCAAAATGTCTCTACCCTGTGAAAAGGTGGGGTTGAGACGCTATGTACAGCAGAACCTCAGAAGCTTGTACCTCATGGGACCAAGTGTATCAGTACAAGAGATCTGTACTTCAAGTCAAAATGAATTCATACACAAATGCACGTGACTGGAAGCTGCAGAGGTCCATATTGTCCAGAGCTGCAGATGTGCAAATCACCTAAAGTTGCAGAGATGCAACCAAAGGAGTCACAGAGGTGTAAATAAAAGCTGCTGAGGTACAAATCACCTAAATCTATCAAGGTGGAAATCACATGGAACTGTGGATGCCCAAATCTCACTAAGTCACAGAGGTGCAAACAAAACTACCATGGTGTAAAGAAATGTCACAGAGGTGCAAATTACCCAAAGCTAAAGAGATGAAAATCACTCAGGGGGCACTCACCAGTTATTATGTACTTTTGAGAGAGTGATGATGTAAGGTGAAGTTGTTTGCATTTAAAACATGCACAGTGGAGAGAATGTTGGCATACCTCTATGCTACTTTGATGTAATGTGGCTGACATTTCTTTGAATATTGTACTTTTCGAAATTGTAAATGATCTTAGCACACTGTTAACTAAAATGACTGCTCCCTTGTGCTCCAAAAATCAGCCTGAATTTGTCTAAAGTACACTATCCTAGCACCTATTGAAATAGGGAAAATGACTTTTGCCAGACTAGACAATACCAGCTTCTGAAAGTGCAATGAATGAATTACCAAATATATAAAATGTAAAAAATGTTATGGGCTCTTTTTTTTTACAATTTACCTCTGAAGTTCACGAAGTGAAAATGACCCAGTGGAGCTAGCACTTTTTGAAAGGTGCACATCTGGAGTAAGGCCAAGCTGTATACTCTATAACCCATATTACACCCATCAATCATACACCAAAATAAGGGGAATTAAAGGTTCTTTAACAATACGTAAGATATACAAGGTATTTTTTAAATAGCCGGTATAACCAGTGAGGAAACCTGGGGAAATTCTTTTTCTTTAAAATTCTCACTCTATGCCAAATACGAAACTGTACAGCGCCACCTTAATACAAATATAAAAATTTATGCAATTATTTTTCTTATTTTCATATTATTATGTATGATGTTCTGAATAAAATGGTACATTAACATTGATTTTATGTATGAACATAAGCTAATTATGCTTATTTTGCTCTTGCCTAAATAATTTGCCATGAGGCATGTTTGTGTGAGTAGTGACCTTAATTATGGGGAAATTAGAAGTCTTAGAATATGGGAAAAAAGTCAACTTCAATTTAAAATTGTTGCATTAAGCAAAAGAAATATATAGTGAAAATGTTTCTTTTCATTTATTTGCAATGAAATTAAAAAATAAACAATGACAAAGCAAATTTGCTTTCTTCCATATTAAACAATAAGCTAATATTTTACCCTTTGATCTTTGACCTTTATGAACCTCACCTGTTCCATCCCTTTTCAAACTGTAAAATTTTTTGTTGACATCTCAGGAATAATTATGGCTAGTTGCATGTTCCTGTCTTTCAGCATAACACTGGTTGCTATGTTGACAAAATGCAATATGCATTTTTAAAATAGCTCACTTTTTATCATAAAGGTGGGGGGGCTGTACCTGTTTGTGACTCTGACACTAATAAATACTGTTCTGAGGGGGGAAATACAGGAGAATTATTCAAAAGGACTGTTTTGATGCCTGCGACTTAAATATTTCAGCCATACAATCAAAATTAAATTATACAATAATAATACCTATGTGCACTTTATGGGGGTGCTCACCAGTTATTATGTACTTTTGAGACAGTGATGTATGTAAGGTGAAGTTGTTTGCATTTAAAACATGCACAGTGGAGAGAATGTTGGCATACCTCTATGCTACTTTGATGTAATGTGACTGACATTTCTTTGAATATTGTACTTTTCGAAATTGTAAATGATCTTAGCACACTGTTAACTAAAATGACTGCTCCTTTGTGCTCCAAAAATCAGCCTGAATTTGTCTAAAATACACTATCCTAGCACCTATTAAAATAGGGAAAATGACTTTTGCCAGACTAGACAATACCAGCTTCTGAAAGTGCAATGAATGAATTACCAAATATATAAAATGTAAAAAATATTATCAGCTCTTTTTTTACAATTTAATTCTGAAACACGAAGTGAAAATGACCCAGTGGAGCTAGCACTTTTTGAAAGGTGCACATCTGGAGTAAGGCCAAGCTGTATACTCTATAACCCATATTACACCCATCAATCATACACCAAAATAAGGGGAATTAAAGGTTCTTTGAACAATACCTAAGATATACAAGGTCTTTTTTAAAATAGTCAGTATAACCAGTGAGGAAACCTGGGGAAATTCTTTTTCTTTAAAATTCTAACCCTATGCAAAACATGAAACTGTAGAGCGCCATAAATGGTTTTATGATGTATGACATACAAATAAAACCCACAATACCTATGACTTTGAAGAATCACAAACTTAAATCTTTCTTCTCACAAAAGCATGAGACCACAGCCACAGAACAAAACTTTTTTTTCCCATACATTTTATGTAACAATTGGTGATGTCAACTGGTTTCACTGAAAATAGTACATGCCTGCTTTTTCTTCAGCTTCATAATCTGCTGTTCCACAATTCCAATCTCGCGGTCCACACGACTAATGCCCAGCAGCAATTCATCCTTGACTTTTGATGCTTTGTTAGTTTCCTCAGGGGGCAATGTTGGTGATATGGCCTCCACTTGTGGGTTGTAAGCAGGTTCCTATACAAAGCACAGATAAAATTACACTCCAGCAATAATTAATGCATGTGAATGACAAATTTGTATGACTCTTACCTTATAAGTTTCAATCTTGTTCAAATAGTTGTAGAGATCAATATGCAGTCAATATTATACAACTCATAACTGAAATTTTAAAACCTGAACTATAGCCCCAATAAAATGTTGACAAAAAATGATTGTGGAGTTCATCTACATCTTGTGGCAAGTTCAGCCATTAATAAAATGCAGCCTCCATTTTGAAAGCTGACTAATATACTTTAAACCAGCCTTCTATTACTTTCTTACATTGCTGTGATTTAAGACAAAATACGTTTTTCAAGGAATGTTTTAATGAAAATATTATTACTATAATGCCAGCCATTCCAGAGGTGGAGCAATAATATGTAATAATGTGTAATGGGAATGTCCATGTTACACTGTATTTATTATACATTATACTATTGAGACATGTTGTATAGAACCTCCACAACAGAGAACAGAATATTCTATATTTCAACTAAACAGACTGCTTGAATGAACTGTATTATTACTGTCATTTTTGGCCACCATTAGACACTGCTTTTGATGACATAAAGTCTTTGGGAGTTTAGGATTCCAATATGTACTATGCAGTTAAATCTCATGTTCACAGTGCTTCCATGGTGAACAAGTCTTTTAATTTACTAGTCTGGCATTCCTATGTTCAAGCTAAGTAGGAGTCAATATTTTAAATTTCTGGCCCAAATAAATAATATATGGAAATATTTCACAAGTGGAAATATTGCAATGTTTGAGTGGCAAAATTATGAGTTACAATACAAAATGTAATCAATTCACATGTGAAATATTTCCATATATCTACAAAAAAAAACAAAACTATCTGCATGCATTTTCTCTATTCTGTGCAGATTGAAGTAACAGCTCCATTCCAATATCGATAATAAGTTACTAAATTTTATAACAAATTTGGGAAAGCAATGCATTACAAATATAGCATGCAGATATCATGCTTCAAATTGTGTACTTTGTCAAAATAATGACTTTTTGAACAAACAAAAAAAACGAGATTTTTATTACTGTTAATAAATTTCATATGCAGACTGATACTGTTGGGGTAGAACCATCATATCTGACAGATTTCAGAGCGTAACATCTTTAAAAGAAAGATTTTAATGATCATGAGTCTACTTGTAAGGATTTAAGTTTTGTATTCTATTTCTATATTCAGATGTGAAGTTTAGTTTTCCATGGCAAGTGTGCAGTCCAGTTCAGTAGCATAATGTTGCATCCAATTTATTATTTCATTTAATTTCAGTTTGCAATCAATACTAGTCAATGCCCGATTTATCCATCATTTTCAAACACTGTTGTGATGAGATAAAATTGTAAAAAAAAGTTATAAAGTGTGACCCCGCTAAAACACGGTAGTTGGGAGCCATAGAACCCGACCGTGTTATAAACCGAACTGTGCTGTAAGCAGCCAGGTCAGTTAGCTGAAGAAAATGATGCATGTACCCGAAAAAATGCGGGGGGGGGGAGGTAATAAACGCGGGCGCAAAAATACATGCTTCATTAGCACAGTTATCATATAAATCGATGCATATTAAATGAGAAATACACCTGTAGTGAAAACAGAGAAGGCATATATAATATTTTACTTTATTCAGATAACCACGCATTGGTGCATATACATGTATACCATTTATATATACATATCTAATGTATCGCAATGAATAAAGTATCAACACCGTGTACTCACCCGTGAATCACGTCACATACTTTGAATCCACAATACAAGTAATTCCATCGAAAATATGCACACAAACAGATTTAAAATATTCAATAATTTTGTCACAGGTCATATAGGTTTGAATTCAGTGGAAAAAAATAGCACAATCATATAACGAATGATGAAGCACATTTACTTTTCAGTACGTCCCAAGTCGGTAAAAGTTTGCGTTTTAAGTACCGTCGGTAGAGTTCATAAGCATAAACTTTTTTCCTGTAAAAAGGAAATTTTCACGGCACAGTAAAAGTGTTCAGTCACGTTGGAAGATGGAACAATCCATCAGATTCAACTGCTTTTATTTAAGTTCGGTACTGACTTCCTTTGAAGAAAGGTTCTTTGTTTTTATTGAAGATTGTAGTTGGCTTTCTTTGCATGCATTATTGAAGTCACCGCTAAAGGACAGCTTTGGAGAACCAAAGAAATGCCCGTTTCTTATTGTGGCGGCAACATCAAAAAATTGTATTGCATGATTGAGACTGACTTTTTACTCATTTGCTTAATACGTTTTCATAACAATCGGTGCTTCAAAGGTAATGTTTTCTTTGAAATTTCAGCTCCTATTTTATCAGGTACATTTTTTTTTTTTAAATTAATTGGCTGTCGTATGGTCAATTGTAGCTACTGTTCTTCCCTGCCTCTTGAATAGACAAGTGAGAGCTTTTTTTTTTTTTCTTTTTCTTTTTGCTTTTACATTTGTGGTAGTGGAGTGATGCCTCCCACGCATGTGTCAGAAATTTAAAGAAAGGGTCAATCGACGATAGAGATGCAGGTGTTCTGGTCTGATGACAGAGATTACTACAGAAAATGTGAATGTTCTGAAGGATTTAATTCTAAGTGAAAAGAAGAGGAATTTTTCTTACCATCCACATACAAATGTCAGTCTATGTAAATATATAAATTATTAGCGAGCGGCCGAAAATCCGACGAAAGATAGATCATGAGATAATGCCACGTCCGGTTGATCTCTGCTACCAGAAATGTAAATTTGACAAAAAAAGCGGATATCTCAAAACATACTGTACTTATGCTAGAAGTCAACATATGCGGATTATGATATAACAATGCACTGTTAAGATGGTTTGTCAACATGGACAAAGAATTTGTTTATGTAACAACAGATACATTTCAGTGCATTTTATATCAACTTTGTGGCTTCCTTTCATGGGGCCTCTGAATTTCTCCATTCCAAACCAATGGTTGTACATACAAGTTTAAACAGCCAACAATGTCACCAAAAAAAAAAAATCGCCAGTTGGTATATTATGCTGCCAATAAGGAAAAAAAAAATCGCAATCTGCGACATTGGCGAAGCCCTGCACAATTCCTGAATAAACTTTTTACATGTTATTTTTCATACTTTTAAGAAGAAAACACTATTTTTTTGTATATGAGAAAAATGCATATAAAATTTCAGGAACCACGTCACGATTGTCTTGTATTATTCATACGCGATCTCTTCCTTAAAATGATAAAGTTTTTTTTTGTTATTTTCGTACTTTTAAGAAAGAATTATTTTCGTGAACGAGAAAAATACATGTATATGAAATTTCGGGAGCCACACCACGACCGTGTTATATCCGAATTTGTGTTATAACGGAGTGTGCTATAACAGGGTCACACTGTATTACTATATTTAATCACAAGTTATTTTCTGAAAAATGTGTACTGTTTGTCATGAAGTATTACATGTATACAATACTGTAAAGGTGGCATAAAGTAACAGCTCATGTTGCTGTTGTTGTAGGGTTTAAGGCCATTTCTCAGCATAAGATAGGATATACATGGCGGCCAGTATATATGGTGGAGGAAGAACCCTGGAAAACCCAGGAAAGAACCACTGACCCACGAGAAGCTACTGGCAAGCTTTCTCATGTACCCACATTGGCCGAGCCCGAGACTCGAACCCACGCAGACAGATTGGACGGCAGAGATCCATAGCGGTGAGTGCTTTAGACCACTTGGCCACTCGAGGCCCAAACAGCTCATATAGTTCAGTCATTGATAGTTTCCACGATTCATGTAGAAAACTAATGATAAAAATGTTATACTTTAAGTCTACTTATTGCTATTTGGAGTTTTTATATATGCATTGCTTGATGGCACCTTGATTGCATAAATGTATACTACAGTCTACAGTTGATATATTTTAAGATATGTACATCCTGGTGTGGATGGAGATAGAGAGGAAGGGAGGTAAAAAAAAAAAACAGTGCAGAAGAAGAATAAATACAATAGACCTATATATGCAAATACAGATTTTAATAACATACGTAAGGGCAGATACATTTCCTAAATGGGAAAAAGGTAATTCAAAAAATTATATCACCATTATGATAAAAGTGGTATCGCCACTGTGGCTATCCTGTTTTTCTGATATAATTCACTATCTCACTATGAAATGTATAATATAGACTGACTGATCTGTTTTCAAGTGCCAGTTGCACCGATAATAATAACAATAATAATAATAATAATAATAATAATAATAATAATAATAATAATAATGATAATAATAATATAGTACAGCACCTAATTTTTAAAACCTATAAGTACTTTACAATATTAGATAACACATAAATCCATATGACAGCAAGCAAACAACATGAAATTGCAAAACAAAAACATGATGACAATAATTACTGAAGTAAATATTATTAAGTCTTCAAGTCTGTTACTGTAGTTGAAATAGGTGAGTTTAATGAGCACTTCTGAATAAGATCAAAGTGTCCTTGTGTCTCAGATCAATGGGAAATTCATTTAACCTGACTGGGCCCTGGTATGCAAAAGAACGTTGTCTGTTGACTCTGTTTTCACAGTGGAAACAATAAGAATACAAATGTTGAAAAAGGAGCATGATTTCTAAAAGAGCATGGTTTCAAGATAGGCTGTACACATGGGGTGAGATCAGAAAGAGTGAAATGTAGTACAGTGAACAGATTCTGTGTTTGATTCTGGATCATATGGGCAGCCAGAAAAGGTTACAGAGCCGGGGAAGGTGTGCTCAGTTCTTTGGACTCTAAGGATGATTCGAGCAGCCTTATTTTGCACTTATTGCATTCAATGGCAACTGTTTCAAGGTTGGTCTATTTTTTTAATTTACATCAGCATCAGATGGCACTCCAGCATAATTTGTCCAATACTGAATGGACTTTATTCCAGAACGCATCGTTGTTATTGGCTTATCATATTTCATGTATTTTTCTGTACCCTTTAATTGTTCGTACACAATCCATCTATAAAATAATAATAATTAAATGTATCATATTTTTTTCACACATAGCACTTTATATTTGTCAGAAAATCCTTTAAATTATCATAGATAAAAGTTCTACTAAGAATATTTACGTTTGCAAAAAAATGACAAAAATACTGCATTGCCATTTCTTTTTTGTGACATTCTGCTAGGCAGTTCTGAGAAGAAGTAATTAAAACATTTTTTTTATTTTTAGTAACAGTGGCCATATATGACAGCAGATTGGCACCATTTGTATAAACCTGAAATCCTTTTATGCCAGGATGCTATCTGTAAAGGCTGATAAAATTTTGTTAAGCAATGAAATGTCTTTATATTTTCTATTTTTAGTACTGGTGGCAATATTTGCTACTCGTCTTTAAAAAAAAAGAGTACAGTGAACCATACATTATATGCCTCTTCTGTGTTGAACAGTC
Organism: Megalonaias nervosa; assembly: GCA_016617855.1. Taxonomy (NCBI): domain Eukaryota; kingdom Metazoa; phylum Mollusca; class Bivalvia; order Unionida; family Unionidae; genus Megalonaias; species Megalonaias nervosa. The sequence goes on from JAECUM010001322.1 coordinate 19,368, forward strand.
CTATATGCAGATAATTGTAACTTGTTTGCTGAAACCATTTTTATTCTTTCAGTCATAGTCACCATAACCAATGATCTTTAGAACCAAATCTTGGCAAGTTTCTTCTTATCCTAAGTGCAAACCAGCCACAAAGTTTGGTCCAGTTTTGTTAAGCAAAACTTATGTTTTTGTGCAAAAACCATTTTTCTTCTTTCATTTACAGTGACCTTATCCTTTGACCTTTTTACCCCAAATTGAAAATGGTTTCTCCATACCCCAAGTGTAAGCCATTCAGAATGGTAACTGTAGATGGTGGACAACCTGAATTATGTTGCAAAAATAATATATTTCACCTTAATGGGGGCATATCAAAATTAAAGTCCTTTATCCCAGAATGGTTTCTGTAAATTTCTAACAAATTCTGTTTAGTGGTTTGTTAGTTTTTTAATAATGAAAAGATGCCATAATGTTTACATCAGACTGGTGTGATATGGACAAATCTGAAAGACCTTTATGTCAGGAAACTGTTCCAATTTTGGTTGATATTGGTCTAGCTGATTTGGAGAGGTTGAAATACCAATTGTTGACAGATGCTGGGAGGACTATGCGCAATGGACAATGGGCCACACCATAAACTTACTCGGCCTTACAGCCAGAAGAGTTAAAAACCATATGACCACAGATGGACAACAAATGCTCAAGAATGGGAAAATGACAATAAAGTTATGCCAGGGTAACATGTCTAGATCTAATAAAAATTATTACAACAACTGTAGACAATGAAACTTCCCTAAATGGGCCATTCTGCAGCCAGCTTTCCCCACAGACTATCCAAATTTAAGGCCATTGTAGAACTAAGAAAACCCCTTTAATAATGGCCATCTCAAGAAAAGGAACTAGGTCCCCATGGGCCAGTTCAGAGAAGCTCCACAGTTTACATACGAGTTTTAAATTAATATGAATACAAACCCTTTTTGGCTCAGCCTCCTTTGTGTCAATTCGCAGAGGTTGTGTTAGATCTGGACGGTCTATTGCAAGCCGTGGACGCTTAGGCGTTTGTGGTCCACCTGAGTCTGATGATGAGCTGGCAAGTGGTGTCCCCTGATGGCTCTGTAAGTTACCCATGTTCTCCTGGTGAAAACGCTGACTAAAGCCTGGATCAGCAGGACTGGAATGCAATATTATTTGATCATAAATTGTAACAGAATGACAGTCAAACCAGTGTTGTGGTCACCCTGGAAATGGCCAAACTTGGCCTTAATCTGGAATCATCCTTTTAAGCTACCAAAAGATGATGAATGTATAAGAAATCAAGGTAAAATGATGGCAAACTGAATCACAATTTATAAAATGTGGAATAAAGATAATAAACCATATGTTTGTACTATTTATTAATAAACGAATATAAAATATACTTTTAAAACTCACAACATATAAATCACACAATATTAACATATTACACAATTAAGTATCTGCAACTCCATTACATCTTCTGAACATGAGTACCATGAATGGTATGCCCTGTATTTAATTGTCTCCTATGCAGACACTGAACATACTCAATTTAATATGCAGAAACTGTTATTCCCTTACTACACTAAGCAAGAATTCAGGAGGAAAAATCAGAGTGGGCATGCATCACCAGCTGTGCATAAAAGTGTGGTGAAATAAATCACTGTACCTTTGAATGCAGACACAGAGAGCAAGTTAAATGTTTCTCATGTGGATTTCTTGGTCAGAAAACCTCTTGCAAAGGAGATAAAAGCTGTGTATTTGACAGATCTACAATTGTTGATGCAAACAGTGTTGTCAATACAAAAAGCATATAAAAAATAGTACTCTGCGAAAAGATAATTTCCTTGACTTGTGTGCATCCAATTCATATTTATATCCCTTGATGACCCAAAATACATTTAATGTGTTACACCTGGGATTAAAATGCAAAGGTATGCATATTGATCACATTAACATTAGACTTAAATTAAACTTATTATATGCTCATTTTTTTCTCTGTTAACTTTACATTGTCAGAATCGTGCAATATTTTGCAATACTGAACTCCTCGCGCTCAATTCATACTGCATTCACATGAATAAAGGAACTACTTTCTATTGTAAACAAACAATTTGTTTCTGAATGAACTAAAGCAGATGTTTAGTGGACTGACACATACAAACTGCTTTGGCACATTCCGTGCTAACTTTTTTGATACACTGTTTCAGATTTAGGCTAGCTACAGATGCCAGACAGGGTCCTTACAATAACATGCAAGTTATAAGACATAAACTGTCTTCTTTAGCTGGTAATAAAAATGGCAAAAATATACTTACAATTTTACATCCTGAATTTCCTCAAAATGTACCTTAGTAGTTCTGCAAATCCGAATTACATGAGCCATGTCATGGGTTCTCAAGTTTGATTACACATTTCGAAATTGTACTGTAATTTTGAGTTTATTCCAAGTGCAGTTACATCCTCCTTACTGCACTCAGAATGAAATAAACATTAAATTCCACAGCGTCTTTTCGATAATTGCAACTGAAAGACTTCATATTTTTCCCACATTATGATCTGAATCATTCAATGACAGAACATAAACACACACACACCGATGTCAACACACTTCAATACGATTAAATTGGCAGATGCTGCTGGAATCCGATGTAAGTTACTTCATGTAGATAAATCCAGACCATAATCACGAAATTGCATCGAATTGACAAAAATACCAAAACGTATTCATTCCAGATCAAATCGAAAAGTTGTTGCAATGTGCATTCATTAACAATATTACTCCAAATTTCAATTTTAAATACACCAAACGCCATTTTCTTTCTAAACTTACGTCTAGTGCGCGACCAACTTCAAATTTGTCTGGGTGGAGTTACGTGCACATTAATAATGTTGATGTGTAATGATGCAGCTACGCTTGTGTATTTAGTTTGGAATATGGCATACATTCAGTTACTTAGTTTCTTGTAGTGTATTTTTGTTTATATATTTAAGCCTTGGGTAGAATGAGAAAATGAGCATATAATAAAAAGGTTACTGCATTTGTATGGGAAAATATGAACTCGTTTTGTCGGATGGATATACTGCACTCCCATGGTCGTGCAGTATAACCATCCAAAAACTCGTTCATATTTTCCCATACAAATGCAGTAACCTATAATTATAATACTGTCTAAAGAAAATAACATCATCATGCTTGGTCTGAGTGAAAGCAAACTTGAGACTAATCAGCTAGACAATGCTTTCCAAATTGAACACTTTCAACTTTTTAGAAATGACAAAAACTGATGGATCTGGAGTTTGGTAGTCTGTGTCTGAAGATATTATATGTAAATGCAGAGAGGATTTGGAAACTACTGATATAAAAAGCTTGTGATTAGAAGTCTCAACTAAGTATAGCAGATCTTTTTGTGTCAGTTACCTCAATAGGAATTTTACTATAAAATGGAATTAAATATGTAAAGATCAGATTGAAAAAGTTCTAAATAAAGAAAAAAAATTATTCCTTCTTGGTGACATTAACAGGGACTTACTAAATCCTCAATTAAAATTACTGGCTCAATTACATGACCTCACTGGACTGGTTCAACATGTGACAGAACCTACTTGGGTTGTCACCAGAAAAAGTCAAACCATAACTGAATTCAAATTCCTCAAATAATGTGCTTTGTACTGACGTCCCCTCCACTGGTCTGAGTGACCATTACCCAACATTTCTAACTCATGAGGCCAATGCTTTCACCCCCACCCCCAAATCATCTCATCACACAATTTCATACTGATCTTTTACAAATTTTAATGAGAAGTTTCAGGAGAAATTAAAGTATGTTCCATGGGGTATTATTAAAATGTCTGATGACATCAATGACACTTTAGAGTCTTGGTACTCATTCTAAGATGTCATTCATGGACACACTCCTTTCTTAAAAAGCACAGAGGTAAATTTGCTGTTCAACCAAACTGGATTATACCAGAAATGATACATGTGAAATTTTTCAAGATCCAAATAAACACATGTCAATTTAATATGATTTTGTTGGTTTTTTTCCCATATTTGACGTCTAGCAATTGCAACGATGTGTGACAAATAATATTTAAAAAAGGGCCAATTCTGGTATATGGAAATTGTAGTCCAGGCTTGTGGAGTCTGAGTCAGGGCATGTGGGTTTTTTTATGTCACCAGCAATGTGCCTGCGTCTACAAAAATTTCTTTAAACACTGCTGATATACTTAGGAAATAAAAACATTTTCAAGATGATTATGAGGGCTGTAATAGATTAAGACTGGCACCATTTTCAATTAGGACCAAGCAGATACCATAAGAGGTCTTTGGGTGAAAACCCTATGTTGATCTAACCATGCAATCAAAAGTAGAAATGGCAAATATTTTCAAGATGGACATCATACCCGCCATACTGGATGCAAGATTGATAACATTTTCCTTTAGGATCAAGGAGATATCATATGAAATCTTCAGGTGAAAACCCCATATTGATATGATCATTCATTCCACCATAAGTCTTCTGGCGAAAATCCCATGTCGGTATGACATTCTGTTTGGGTTGAGTAATGATAACAAGATTTTAAAGATTGCTGAACAGCCATTCTGGATGTCAGATCAGTACCATGTTCATTTCCAACCATATACATGATGTCTTTTGGTGATAACCCAATGTCAATATGACTATCCATACAGGAGTAGTGACAATAAGATTTTCAAGATGGCCACCATATTACCATATTTGTATCATCCAATTAGATGCCAGATCACCTCATTATTATAAAAATATCTCTCTCATTATCAAACCTGTATAAGATCTTGATGATATTAGTATACATTCCAAGTTTCATCAAAATCTGATCAGAAATCTGGTCTCAGAAAGATTGGCCAATCATACGCAAGATTAACTCGTTATTATACAAATATCTTGCTTTTCACCGAACAAGTCCAAGATCTTGATGATACAGCCCCATGTTTCAAGTTTTATCAAAATGGCACACATTCCAAGTTTGATCAAAATCTGATCAGAAATTTGGTCTTAAAAAGGTTGGCCAATCAAATGCAGGATTAACTCATTATTACACACATATCTTGCATATTATCAAACCTGTCCAAGATCTTGATGATGTAGGCCAATATTTCATCAAGATCGAATAAGAGTGGTAACAGGTCAATAATAAGTTTCTGTCTCATTCATTAATGACCTTGTCCAAGACTCTGATGATCTACATGTAAGCATATATTCCAAGTTTGATTTTAAAAAAAATCAGATGAAAATTACAGCTACCAGAGTAGTAACAAGGTCAGACTATCATATGCAATATTGCCCTATTAATATGCATGTATTGTGTCCATTATTGAACCAGTACAAAATCTGGATGATATATTATAAGCCAATATTTCAATTATGATCAATACTGATCAGAAATACAGCTTTTAGGGTGGTAACAAATCATTAATATGCTAATATTATATTATACTCATTACTGAACTTTCCAGAGATCTTGATATCAGCATATATTCTAAGTGTGCTCAAAACTGGCTCAGAAATTAGGCTTCTAGAGCAATATGACAGAACACTGCATACAGTATGTGTGTATCTTGCTCATTACTGAAACTGTCCAAGATATTAATGACACAAATATATATTCCAAGTTTGATCAAAACTCAATCAGAAATATGGCCTCATTAGAGGTAATATGGTCAGTCAATCAGGTGCATTATTAACTCTTTTCCCACCACCAGTATATATATCTGCTGTATACACGTGCCTTGCCTCCATATTGACTGATAAATCTGCTTGTAAACAAACATTGCTATCTGCCATACAATATATATCCGCTTATATATCCTGTTTTGTGCTCAGGAACAGCCTTAGCAAACATGGGGCCTGATTTGGATCATTTTAGTGGGGCCCCCTGTGAGCACGGCATTTGGAAATAAACTTTTAAACAAGTTGTATATGATATTGAACATACAGTTTTTTCCATTGCTTTAAAATTACTTTCTTTTTAAAGATATATTTGTAAAAGTTACTAACGCACAGGGCCCCTGTGAGCGCGGGGCCCAATTGGGCTAAATTGGTCTAATCAAACTAAGGCCGGCTCTGTTATGTGCTTTAGACCTCAGTGATGGATAGATCCACTATGTATATTATGTTACAAATTATCAAATTCATCAACAATGGGCAGCAAAAGAACATTCATCCAATCAAAGTTGTTTACAAATGATGGTTCCTGTTGTGAAAGATGTCATATACTATGAGGATTTTCTTGAATTCTGTAATACGTGATAGTTAATTACATGTGGTTGTTGACAGTGGAAACAATGGCTTTTGTTAGCAATTCAGAATTAAATTTTTAGGTTTTTCAGAGGACAAGATTGATGATATCGTTTAAGAAGTGTTAGCAGTGAGGTCAAATTATCATCTCTGTCCAGTCTGCCAGAAATCGAGACAGAATCAGGTGATGAAAACAGTGTGAATAAGACAGCCATCTGCTCTACAGGTCAGTGAGTTAAATGAAAGTGTTGGCCCTACTTTTGAAAAAAAAAAAAAGATGTAGCATGAGGTGTCCATAATGTGCAAGCAGTGTGCTGTTTGTCTATATGTAAAACAAAACAGCTTTGACAAATATCACCAACAGCAAATTAAGAACTAACAGAACATAATGACCACTGAAATATTTGTAAATAATTATGTGTACAGATCTGACATATAACTATAAAATAATGACAGACAAAGGTGTGTTCTGTTTTCAATTTCTGGAGTATTTTCATCACTGTTGTGGAAGTCAGTAGGATAAACGAATCACACCAACAAAAGGTAGTCATAGCTTTTATTTAGGCATGGTCTTAGTATATAAAATAGTCAGTTATAAGGAAAATAACTAGAAACAATTGGCCCATATCCCCAAATCATCAATTAAAAGTTGTCATCTGGCTGTAGCAGCATCAGGCTCTGTGGTCAGCCCCCAATCAGCTGCAGTAGTGACCCCAGTAGCAATGTAGCAGCCAGGCAGAGCAGTGAGCCACTACAGCAGCTCTAGTAGTTGAAGAGTTTAAAACCATTCAAGATCTTACTGATGTAAGCCCATATTTCAAGTCTCGTCAAAATCAGATCAGATGTATGGCCCACAGTGTGGTAATAAACACAAATATAAAATCACCTCATGTATCTCGTTCTTTTTCAAATTTGTTTAAGATCTTAAAGATAATAAGCATATATTTCAACTCTGATCAAAATCAGATCAGAAATATGGCTTTCAAGGTGATAACAAGGTCAGCCAATCAAATGCAAGATCACATCATCAGTATGTGTGGATCCCACTCATTAGTGAACTTGATTGAAATTCTGATGATACAAGCCCATATTCCTAGTTTGATTCGAAATGGACCAAAAACAAAGCCTTCAGTGTGGTAACAAGCAACTGTTGACAGATGATACACAATGAACGCAGGGCTGTACCATCGGATCGCTTGACCTTACAGTCAGGTGAGTTCAACACCCAAACCATTCAGGATGAGTAACACGATTTTCCAACTGGTCACTATGGCAACAATGTTGGATGTCCATGAAGCATCATTTTCATTAGGAGCATCTTGAGATTTGATCAATTTATACATGAAGTTTCATGCATGATATTCTTCCAAGCAATGTAGAATTAGCAACAACAACAAGCGATTAAAAATGGACAAATGTATGCTGAATGATGAAGACTGGATGGTCTATGCAGAACCATCGCATAACTGAATCCAGTGTGCGACCAGTAGAACTGAAAATGACTTTACAAGAAAGCAATATTTCCAGAGAAATAGATGTATTAAATTTAACATATTTAAAATAATGCCATAGTGCTGACACACTTACTATGTTTTATTATGTAATGTGTAAAATTACCAAAAGAATGAGACATTTATCTAATAATAAAGACCTTTTTCTATGTCACTGTATTTTACTTGTTTCCCTTGTACAATAATGGTGAGCAAATCATGGAAAATATGTATATGTATGCAGTGGTGCTTTACAGCACCTCAGCACAAAGATTAAGCTTAAAAAATATAAAAATAAATTGCAAAAAAACCTAGAAACACAAACCCTTCCAAATAAATGCAAACATCAAGTACAACAATATTAAACAGAAAATGTAAAAATGTTAAAATTCTGTAAATTGTATACAAAACAAAAGATGAAAAGGGAACATGTACAAAATTTTTAAAACATAATGTAGCAACAGGCATCTTAATTATTTTAGAAATTTACCCAAGAATAGTGGACAGGCCCTGTATTATGGCAACTCTGCAATGCAAGTGTGTACTCAAGCTGAAATGTTCGTTCTTTGATGAACTGCACAAACTGAAATTTTTTTGCAAAAGGAAACTATTTTAACCAACCAGCAACCTTCAAATAAAATAAAGAAAAAGGGTATAAATTTTGGAGAATTTTTAGACACTGTTTTCATTATGAAGCATCCAACTGTTTAAGTATGAGTGCCTACTCCATCTGAGGATCAGTATCAATGTGGGAGGACAGTACATAATAAGCTGAAATAAACAGATCATAAAGTAGGCCATAGGCCACAGAATGTAAGAATATTCACTGTCAAACATTTGCTATATCTAGATCTTGTGTCCTTAAATGATGGACATGAACTATGAATTTAATAAAAATAGTACTCCTGGAATCAAGGAAACCAAAGAAGAATGAAGACCAGAGTTAGACGTTAGTATAGCAACTGATTAAGTTAAAGTAATATGTTTCAGGTAAAAATTTTATTAAAGTTTATTTAGCTGAATATGGAAATTTCATGAAAATTAACACGACTGCAGATCTAACAATCTAAAACTATGTCTGTTGCGTATGAAACTATTTAGTTGTCAACCATCAGTGAGCCACAAAGTAAGCAAAGCAACCCAGACATGTGAAATCTTCATAGAGAAACTAGATCCCCACAAGAGAGAGGTAGGTGAGGATCTGTGTGATCCTGGAGGGGGTGGGGTGGGAAATGTGATGACTGAAAGAATGTGGAGGCATACCCTCCCATCTCTTGGGGGCATCTAGTCATCTGGGGTCCCTGACCGGTTTTGTTGCTATTGTAACTCATCTGAGGGAATTGACCTGGTTGATTCATTTGTTCAACTAATCCCTTTCTCTTGTCAGTGAGAGGTTTATATACCATTTTGTTGCTGGTATCACTGGTACTGCTACATGTTAGGTCATTTGACAATTATATTGACAAGATCTATTATTGCAGCATCTGGATTTTGAATGATACCATTGTTTTGCAGCTGGAATTTGGCTAAACAGTGGATAAAGCACAATTATAGAAAACTATGTTTTGAATATTATACACAGTTGGATGTAATTGGATTGGATCACAAATTCTATCCATATCTCCAATAAATCTAATTTTGGGTCCAACAGAGGACATCAACTGAACTGTCGTATATTTTATCATGTTTCTCGAGCTCTCTCTTTTTTTGAAGATTTTATTACATTGTTGCATTTAAATATGCTGCACATAAGACCCATTGATATTCAATTTAATGTGTAGAGATCATGATGCAAAAGGACCACATCATAGTTTATGACACAATCAGTTAAACATAAGGGCAGTCATTGGAGGAAAATGTTTCCTCAAAAGAGTTAAATTCACTTCCAGCAATTGACTATGGGGCCAGAACATAAGTTCTCCTGGGAGGAAGTATAATAAATTATGTTTAAAATGCATGGTCTCTCATTAAATAGAGATGTTGATCCATATCAGATGTAGAGTATGTAATTTGTAAATCCAATAAAAGCTCTATCTTTTCGATCATATTGCTACAAGACAGCTTTGTATCAGATTGAAAGATTTATAATTCTCTGACAAGGAATACAGTTTTTATTGTGTTCTGACTGGTTAAAATGTACAGACACTTTGGTAGCAGCAAACACTTGGCTTGTTAGTGTTTTGATACCAGAATGTCTGGTTCTCTCTTTTAGTTAGTGTTCACATATCTTCTAATCACTTAGTTGTCGAGGAGTTGGACAGAAGTGCGGATGCACTTCCGCAGAGATTCATCACGCTCTCAGTGGTTTTAGGATTTGTCATATTGGTATGCAGCAGAGGGTCGCCTTCACTTCGCGATTAAATATGAATTGTTTGAAAGTGATGACTGAAAGGATGTGGAGGCATAGCCTCCCATCTGCTGGGGGGATCTAGTCACCCCTGGTCGCTGAGTGGTTTTGTTACTATTGTAACTCATCAGAGGAAATTATCTAGTTTATACATTTGTTAAACTAATTCTAATAGGATTAGTTGGCAAAATATATCTAAATTTAAGCTGTTTCATTTCTGTTCAATACAGTTTTGATCTAATGATTTGGAGACTCATACAGATCAGTGAATTGTATACTCCTGTTTCAATTAGAAACTAATAAAGGTACTTCCACCATTTCTTTACTTTATGACACACACACGCATGCACATGCATACACACATGCATACACACACACATACACACATTTTTTTGAATAACCATCTATAACTTTTGGACATGTTACTTCTTTTCAGCGCCAACTTTTTCTGGTCAAATTACACTGTATAGCTGTGTGGGATCCATGTTTTTACATAAAACATGGACAATTTTCTTGTCTTTTCAGGCAAAACAGACCAGCTTCTGTTTTTACATCATTTCATTTCCATCCAGGTTTTTTGTTGTTTTTTGAAGGTTTTGGCATTCCTTTCTTGTTTCCTCAGATCATACCATAACAGCTGGGTCTTCCATTAGATTTAAAGTTGGAGGGCGAGTTACCAAGGTAGGAACAATAGGAACCTCTGCCAATGGGTATGCAGCTTTTTTTTTTTTAAGAATCCGAGTGTAAAGTAAAAGAAGCCAGGTAAACCACCCAGCTTTGTGCTGATAAAGAAACCCTGGTAACAGTAGAGTCGATGATTTTGCAAATCTTCAAACAATTGGGGATTTGAAAAGAAACTGTCCATATATATATATATATATATATATATACATATATACACACACACACACACACACACACACACACACACACACACACACACACACACTGTGGTTCTTTTTTCATACATGGTCAGATTTTTGGAAGGGTCATAATTTTCCACACATTTCTCCAAGACTGTCATAGAAAAGTCCTATTCGCAGATTTTCTCATGTCCTAGTTTGGACTCTGAGTAGGTTGACACATGTGTCATTGGTACTGAAATACAGTCAAACCTGTCCCCACAGTCACCTATTCACAACAGCCATTCTAACTGCCCCCTCGCCCAAGGGCAAATTTCCTATATATATATATATATATATGTCCTGTATGAATGGACACCTGCCTTCTGATACCAGTCACTAGAGCATATCTACATTGACCGTTCAGTCTCTGCAAAACTGAACTCTGTTTCATGAGGAAGGCATTGTTTAGATAAAGATATATCAGGTGGATTCACGTGCAAACATTTCTTATCTCTCTTGTACTGATAACTCCAGTTACATTGACAGTGTAAAAAGGTGTAAATATTTCAAATTCAAAAGCAAGGCAGTTTTTCTCATTAGTGTAGATGACTGAAGGAATTCATTTGCTGGATGTAAAGTAGTTGTGTTATTGCAGCAGAAATAGAAGTCACCTTCTGTGTCAGTGTGATATATCTAGTTAGATATCTTCATCTATTTGCCATGAATTAAAAGTACCTCTGAACGTAAATCTTCATCTTTGCAAAGACATATGAGTTTCATTCCTTTTCATTAGATTCTGGGATCCTCTAATATTCAAAATGTGTATATAAAAGCAGGTGAAGTTTCAGTTTGTGTCTCTTGATGAACAGCCATATATGGCTTCTTTTGATTTTCTGTTTGTCACAGGCATCTCACGTAAGCTGACTGTCTTTTGATTTTCTGTTTGTCACAGGCATCACACGTAAGCTGACTGTCTTTTGATTTTCTGTTTGTCACAGACATCTCACGTAAGCTGTCTTTTGATTTTCTGTTTGTCACAGACATCTCACATAAGCTGACCATCTTTTGATTTTCTGTTTGTCACAGACATCTCACGTAAGGTGTCTTTTGATTTTCTGTTTGTCACAGGCATCACACGTAAGCTGACTGTCTTTTGATTTTCTGTTTGTCACAGACATCTCACGTAAGCTGTCTTTTGATTTTCTGTTTGTCACAGACATCTCACATAAGCTGACCATCTTTTGATTTTCTGTTTGTCACAGACATCTCACGTAAGGTGTCTTTTGATTTTCTGTTTGTCACAGGCATCACACGTAAGCTGACTGTCTTTTGATTTTCTGTTTGTCACAGACATCTCACATAAGCTGACCATCTTTTGATCTTAGCGAGTTGAGCAACTGAATAATCCAGATATTGTTTTTATAGCATAAACAAACTTAAGATCAGTGTGTATCTTTAAGTTGGTGAAAATGTCATTTATTGAATGAATTATTAGGATACAGTAATATTGTGTGGAACATAATAATAATAACATTAATAAAAATAATAATAATAATAATAATAGTAATGATATTCTTTGCATGGTAGTTCTTCAAAGACCAATTTTAAATAATGAACCTGTGTATAGCAGTCACCTTTGTACAATGGCCAGTTTCTTTACTCATAAGTGGCTGCACGTGACTGGTTTGACTGAATTTGCCTATATTTTAAAACCAATCCCTCATCATGAATTCTGGTATTACATAGATGTCATTCAGGCAAAAGAATATTTGGGTATCTGCATTATGCTCATAACGATGTAGATTCTAAGAAACACCCACTTATCCATCATATTGTTATCCTACCATTTTGGGTCTTGTTTTTCAGGACCCATTTTCTTATTTCATGAAAAATTTTTTATAAAAAATCTCTCTTGTTGCTTAGTGGTCTTAGCTTAATAGTTGAACTGACATCAGAATGAAAATGATCAATCTTGAACATGGAGACATCATCACACCATTGTGTAAGTGGGACATTGGCCTTCTTGTTGTCTGATTCAAAATCACTTATATCTGGTGCTGAAACTGGACTAACATTAGTATCAAGTGCTCAAAAAATGTGATAGCCCAATGCCTGGGGCCCCTCTAATTGTAGATCGGGCCCATTCTGTATTTTAAGTGTGGTGCCCGTCGGCTTGTCAAAAAAAATTTATTTGCCTAAGGAAGCTTTGATCATGCTGATAAAATGTGTAAATGCATTTTCAAGATGTTGACATACCTGCCATAACACAGAGCAATCTAAATCAGATTACCACTGTCCTACGTGAAATTGAGGTCTGATTTTAATCAGATTGAAGCATGGCATGTAATGACAAAAATACGATTTTGTACTCCCAAACCCACTTACATGGTCATGTTTCACAAATACACAATTATCAGTAATCATAAAAAAACACACAAAAAAAACCTTTCATTATATGACCATTAGATGTAGCATGTATAAACAGTAAATAGTCATGATTGGAGCTAATGTAAAACTACTCCTCGGGCAGTTTAAGTAGTGGCAATTAAAGGCAAAGAGGTCAGGTATAAACCACCATTTCACATATTACTTAACTGGCTGACTATAGCTAGTGAGATGTGTCTGAAGGCTGCAGCGGGTAAGCCCGCTGTGCTAATTTGCATAGGCAGGATCAGGAAGTGGAACAACCCATTATATATAAATCAGAAATGCTATATGCATGTACAAGAACAAAAGTTATTACATAGTACTGCTTTGAATTAAAATGCTTAAGCCATATGAATTTATTTTTGAAAAGTTTGTGGACAGCACCAACATTTCTTTGAAGACATATTTTACTGCATATACAGAATGCAATGCACAATCATTTCAGTTGTCGGAATAGTGTTCAAGTGTAATTCATTTTTAAAGCCAATTTAGGAAGCAATTAGCTATCAGCAAAGCCCAACAAAAATAAATTTCAAAACTCTTGGTTGACGGAGATTTACTTTGTGAAGCACGCCAGCATAGCAATGAACACTAATGACACTTGCATTACCTTTAAACCCCTTTGAACCCTATTGAATTTATATTCAAATTGTAGCCATTGCAACGTTGTGTGACTATATTAAAAAGGGGGAAATTTGGGGCATGTTGAAATTGGAGTCTGGGCTTGTCAAATTTCAGTCAAGGCTTATGAGTTACCAGCCTGGGGCCTGTGTCTAAATTATTTCCTTTGAGCACTGGTATCTGATACTGTTTCTAAGATTGATCCATGAAACTCTTCTACATCGCTTGCATTAAGCCCTTCAAACTCCCTAATAACTCAGCCGGAATCCATCACTGTTTATCTCAACTACATGTTTCATAAAAGTGTGGAAAAACCCTTCATTTTTGTCTAAATTTCATCTATCAGGTTTCAAACTTGTATCAAATTGGTGAGTAAATAGTCCTCTCCTTGATTATGAGTTTCCAAAATATGTAAACTTCTGTACTTTCAACCAATCAACATTCAGTTAACAAAGCAGTAACATATGCATATATGTGGCACTGTGATTTTGAGTAGCAATGGTTATAGGGAACACAGGGAAATGGGAGAGGTGTCAACCCACTTCCTTTCCCTAGTGGAAGCCACTTCTGGTTGGGCAAGGCCTAAAGAATGATGCTGAGTGACCAGGAGTTAAGCCTGGAACCTGGTGATCTGTGCAATGATCTGTGCCCCATGCATGGTCATATTACTGGTTTCAGATGCCTGACAACTGGGATTCTTCACCCTGTCTGGTATCAGGTGCCTGACACCCAGTGACCTGACCTGGCCAGTAACTAGCCAGGCAACTGAGACCTGCCCAAGGAGTCCTTATATTAACTCATTAACCCCTGGTTCCTCATTTACGCGTCAGGAGGTAGCAGCCTACTTCCAAGCTCTGTAGTGTCAAGGTCATGTAAGATACACTAAAGTGGGTGGTATTATAGAAAGGTAGACAGATGTAGCTCTACAATGATACCAAATAATCTGGACGTTCTAGTTGCACTACAAAATACAGGGGGAAAAACATAATTTTTTGGACCCAATTTTTTTTCTACCCAAAATTCATCCCTGGTTGGAATCTGATATTGTGTCCGGATTTTAGACTTTTTGGTCTCAGATCTAAGGCAGACCGGTCTGAAATGCACAAAGACACCTTTGCAAAAAGTAGGATAAGATGGGCATTTGGAATAAAGAGTGGTCTGGATACGAAAATGATGGGTTCATTAAGCAAACACAAATTTAAAAAAAAAGAACTCCAACTTTTACCCTTCGGCTCATGCACCAGCAATATAGCCAACGAAAAACGATGTTTCTAACACAACTAGGCATTAGGTTAACCGGAAATCTCTTGAAAGTCACTGTATTAGGATGTATTCAGAAACAGCCCCCAAAATGTGTTTCCTATTCGCATTTCAGGTGAAAATGACAAAAACCTCCAGGGGTTAATGAGTTAAGTAGTCAAGTACAAAGATGTACAACCCCTCCATGTGCATGTGTTTCCAAATAAGTTGGAGATTACTGCAATTACCTTGCAACAACAAGGTAAGACTCACTCATTGGTGTTGGAAACTTCCTTGCACCTGGAAGCGCCTCTGATTATCCCTCAAAGAAGCTCACAACTTCCTAACACTGGGAACTACCACTGACCCACCCAGGTGTTAGCGACTTTCTTACACCACAAAGTGCTGTGGCAGCAATTCTCCTATGACACTGTAAGTTATGTTTAAGATGCTGCAGAAAGTACATGAATTTGTTATTCTGAAATTACCTTTTAAATCTTACTCCTAAACCATGAAGAACTCAATCTCGATTGTGATACATTTAAAATATATACTTGTACAATTTCATTCCAAGTTTCACTTCAGACCGCTCCAGTGGCCTAGTGGTTAGAGCGTACACCTTGGGTGTGGGAGGTCATGGGTTTGAACATCGGCCAAGTCATACCAAAGACTTATAAAAATCGTATTAACATCTGCGCCTCACTTGGCACTCAGCAATATGAGGTTAGTGTTAGGACTGGTCGGCCTGGTGTCAGAATAATGTGACTGGGTGGGACATCATGCTACATGTCTGCAGCATGGTGCCCCAGTGCTAGACGTCACTATAAACTGCCATACTGCAGACATCGTAGTGATATGACTGCATAATTGTTAAAGCTATGTTAAAAATCCAAATCAAACACACACTCCAAGTTTCTCTTCAAAATTGGGAAAATTTTGAAAATGGAATGACAGTCATCTCCGCACTATTAATTTCAAGAATAATTTAACCATTACCCGTATCGACTTCGGTCTACATTGGATGTGTGACCATGGTGATATTCCTGAAGCAATGTGGGACGCCGCTTGTACTGCTGTAGCAGCTCATCACTTCTTGTCAGTCGACCATAATCACGCACATGATCTGGCTGTGTCTGCAAAAATTACATAACAATTACAGTTTGCTGTTATGGATTCAACCTCCACCAGTCTGACTAAAATTAAAATCTACTTACAATATGTAGGTCTCAGACAAAGGTTCATCTTCTGCCAGCCTTTGGAATTTCTGGCCCACTTCTTTTTAATAACTTCTCAAATTACATGTTGCATATTATGTTATGGAGAGTTACTGAGACAATATGCTCCAAATTATATTTTTCACTTTCACGAAAGCTGTAATTAACTCATATTGGTATGTTTCAGATCATGTCAGAGACTTGTATTTTAATCAGATTTAACCTTCAATGTGCTGACTTACTTTCTAATATCCACAGAAAAATTCCCATGAAGGCCTCTACAAGTCAAATCCATTTATTGGACTTCATTTACTTCCATGCATATCATTTGTTATGATTTAACAATAAATTATATTTTTTGCTGACACCTAAACTCATGTATATGGATATACCTTTGAGTGAGAGGTAATGAGTGTGTCACACTTTTCTATACATATTACGTTTGGAGGGGAAGTAGATTATTCAATTTGTGGTAAAAGTTTCATAGCAACCACAAAATCCATGTAAACTATATTCAGTTAAATAGATTTGTGTTTGTAAAACGTGTATACCTCCAATGCACACTTACAGACCCAAAAGTATGCAGACAATACAGATGCAAAAGTCCAAATCCAAAAATTTCAAAACTGCAAATAATTTTAAATACTGCAATAACTAATAACATGAAAATCTAATTAAGTCAGCTACATATGCATATACAAACATGCAAGGTTTTCATCTGCATGCCTGAAGTGGTTTTTTTTTCTAAATTGTTCTAACAAGTCTTTCATTAAAAAAGTCTGTGTTCAAAATTTTCAAAAATGTGTAAAACAAAGGGCATAAGTGGGCTGGATATCACTCACCTAGTTGGTTGATCAGATCTCCAATGTCCTAGGTGAAGATCTGACAGCAACCACTTAAGGGTCATGTTCTGGTGACCTTTGAATTAGCCAATGGAAATGCAGCTTTAAAAGATCTTAAAGTGAATCAAATCATCTGGAACACACTGATGCGCTTCAGCCATGCTGCTTAGTCTCCCAATGCAAAGATATAAGACTTTATCTGATTGGCTGATAAAATTTATTGATTATGACAGTAGAACATGACCCCTCAATGGTCACTGTCAGATCTACACCAAGGATAGTGGAGATCTGACTTTAATCAGATTGGTTGGTTGGTTGATGATAATAATAATAATAATAATAATAATAATAATGATAATAAAGACTTTATTTAGAGAAGGTAACTCAATTAGTTATAGAACTAATCTACCGTGAGGCCTTCTGTCTGTTATGTACAATACATACAGTATATACAACATGATGTGGAGAATCTGACTTGACACTAAATAATTAAGTGATTTTAAAAGTCAGAGTATTAAGCCTGGAACACATGCACAGGCATCTGTGAAAACAAAAACATATATAAAATATAAAATATCATCCTGCATTGAAAAATTCAACTGTGAAAATGATGCAAAATTACAGAAAAGCAGGCAGTATTTATTGTACTAGAACTGTTCAATTTTCTAAAGATTTCATCCATTTGAGACACTGATTATGAAAAGAAGAAATGCTAGGAGCCTGCCTTATGTCACTGGGAATATTGTTCAATACCAGTGGACCAGTATACCAAAAACTTTTTTTTAAACAATTCCTTCTTTGGCCTTGGTATAATGTAATTTTTACTTCTTATGGACCTTAAATTTGGAGTACTATCAGTATCTCTTTGGTGAAAGATATTTGCTTAGACATAAAGGAATGGCTCTTCTGGATACTTTATACATCAATTTGGCCTTTCTAAGAAATATCATGTATTGTTAAAACCTTTATATTATTGCATCCTAATTTAGAATGAAATGGCAAGCCCTCTTTTGGAGTCTTAAAAGTGTTGTTATGTTTGAATTAGAGGTATTACCCCAAATTACATTACAATAGTCCAGATATGGTTGAATATAACTTTCATGAAAGATGACCCTATACTGAGAGGAATGTATGTTTTGATTTTCCTCAATAGCCAAAGATAAGAATTAACCTTTTTTGAAATGTGTTTAATGTGAATAGACCAAGTAAGTTTGTTATCTACGAATACACCAAGAATTTTATCCTGAGAGGTCATATTAA
Source organism: Megalonaias nervosa (assembly GCA_016617855.1). Lineage (NCBI taxonomy): Eukaryota > Metazoa > Mollusca > Bivalvia > Unionida > Unionidae > Megalonaias > Megalonaias nervosa. The sequence continues at coordinate 37,925 of JAECUM010001322.1, forward strand.
GGCTCACATTTTCAAACAGAACCTGGAGTTTGTCGCTATCTAGCCTTGCTCATTTTTGTTGCGTTGTAACTAGTAGGGCTTTCGTTTTTTCTGTATTTCCTTGCACCATACTTGAAGTCTGTTGAGAACATCTTGCAAGTTATTTTCAAGTACCGTTTTGGTTCTACGCATCTCAGACAGTGTAGTATCATCTGCATAGAGGTCAGTGGAAGAAAGTGAAGTTCCAATCTTAAGAGGTAAGTCGCTGATAAATAGAATGAATAACAGAGGTCCAAAGATAGAGCCCTGTGGTACTCCACAATTAATATTTTTACTTTCAGAAAGTTGACCATTTAAAGCTACTTTTTGCACTCTATTGGTTAAGTAAGAAGTAAACCAGTTTAGGGAGTTTTCACTGCAATGATAGAATTTTAGTTTTTCAAGCAAAATTTCATGGTCTTCACGATCAAAATCTTTACAAAAACCAACCATAACAGTGCCTACCATTTCTCCTTATCTAATGCTTTCAGCCATTTATCAATCAAAGAGACAAGTGAAGTTTCACAGGAGTGATTCTATTGAAAGCCAGACTGATTATCATGAACAAGATCATAAGTGTTCAAATAGTTGAGAAAAGAATCATGTACATGTTTTTCTAGTACTTTGGACAGACAAGGAAGGATAGAGATGGGTCTGTAGTTATTTACATCATCTTTTGTTCCTGCTTTATGCAATGGTGTAACCTTGGCAGTTTTCCATGTTTGTGGAAATTTATTAGACCTAATACTTTCATTGCAAATGAAAGCTATACTCTCTACAATTGCAGGTGCAGCTACCTTTAGTAGCCTTGGTCCAATCATATCGAGTCCTGTAGCTTTACAATCATCCATATTTTAAAATATATTTCAACACAAATTCTGGACCCATTTAAGGAATTTCAAAATATATATCAACTTACAGAGTTATTGAAACTGTAGAGTCTATAGTAGCTACAATGTTTATTAATATTCATGTGATTTAGCTTTTCTCATAGACAATATATGCAGGACCAATTTCTCTGCATGAAATGGACAAATCATTTATTTATACAATCAGCATTGTCTCCTAGATCACTTTGAATGAAATAGCTTCAACAAACCTTAATGCAAACTTTTTATAATGGTGACTTAACCAGGTCAAATAGATGAGAAGGCATGATGCAGAAAGAACTGTCATAAAATTAATACGATTCAACCCAAATATGATGAGAATCCATTGGGATGTTTAAGAAATATCAGCAAAGGCAAAGGACTTTAACCAATATGTCAACTTAAATTTTCCACAACTACGCAACTGATTCTAAAGTCGGGAGATAAGTAAGCATGATGGGTCTTAATAATGATTCAATCCAAGTATAAGTAGAATCTATCAAGGTGTTTAGGAAATATAAAATAAACAAACCAAAAATATGAACCAAAACCTTAATGCCAATTCTGTAAGTGGAGAGAAAGCAAGTTACAGAATTAATTATCTTAGCTTCATAAGAATTCATGCCAAGCAAGCAAAACATGATGAAAATTCATGAAGAGGATTAGAAAGAGATACAAATGAAAAACTTGAACCATAACAAACTGGCAATGCCAACACCAGCATAAAAATACTGTTTTGTCTCACTTTACACTAAGGTAGGCTCAACAAAAGTATATTCTGTGGCTTAAAAGTTGCAGCTGAAACAAGAAAAAAGGTAAGATTTTCCACTTTCCATTGCTGTAACCTTGACCCTGAGGAAGAGATGTAACTAAGATATTTGACACAGTGCCTAGTCATGATGTATATCTAAGGAAAATTTCATTAAAATATCTTCAGTGGTTCAACAGTTACAGCCCAGACAGTGAAACATCTTGCAGAATTGTATTTTCCCTTGCCATGACCGTGAATTTGATGTACGGAGCAGGATTATGGTATGCAACACACCACATTTTCATGATGTATATCAAGAGTACAATTTTATGAATATATCATCAGTGATTCAAACGTTACAGCACCGATTAAAAAAAAATGGGTCACAAAAACTACTTATTATATACCATGACCTTGACCTTTGGGCTAGGAACCTATCACTGGTACATGACACATGATCTAGTCATTACATTTATCTGTTACTTTATACCTCTCTTTTCTCGATCATATCCAACTCTTTCTAATCATCATCTAATTTCTAATGTTTTGATGACGGCTGTGCACCTTGCACATAGTTCCATATTTCAACTCGTCAATATATAATAAACTAAATGTTGATCAATGACATGAATATGAAAACACATTATTTGGTATATATCTCGATTATTCATTGAGTCAACCAATGTGACTTTTTCAACTGACCAATACACTATACTAACCTGATAGCCTTAATTGTTTTCATCACAAATGAAATGAGCGTTTTTGGCCTATCAGGCTAGTTCCACCTGCATGAAGACTGACTTGACATTAATCAACTTAATTTACCTGATGTGTGGATAATATCTGTCCTCTATTTCTGCCTGGGTATTTATTGTACCTCCTCAAGTGCAGAATGCTGGGAGGTACTCAACAAACACAATAAACAGATCAATCAGTCACTAAAAGGAATGGCGTCTTGCATTTTATTTGATAAATCTGACAAAATTGATAGGAGTTATGATAGCATCTGGTAAATATTTTCACTGCTTCAATGGATTAGTGATGACTGGGGTTTTTAGTGATCTGTTGACAAAATCACTACATTTTATTAGAGGATTAGTGTTAATTTCAAGACTTGGTCAAGGCTGATCACTTGAAATATAAATAAGCTGAACAAACATGCAGACAGTCATATGCCTTTTATCATAAAACTGCAGATCTGGATCAACACTTGTCGCAAATGTATCTGCATTACATATATACAGTATATATTTATTTATCTCTCAAGGCATATGTGCCTGACAAAGAGTTCTCTGTTCTATAAATTGTTCAGCACTCACATGATAGACTTTATATCAAGCACATGACTGCACCTCACTAGTGTTCAATTTTTCTGACCCTTTGTGTGTCAGGGATATTGTGATACCCTCCATCTGTCTGCCCATCCTTGTAACCTGTAACGACAACTGGTCACAGTAGGGCCTTATAAAGAAGAATGTTTGTTTGGAAAACAAAGTTGACAGAAGATGGGCATTCTGGGGTCATGACTCCACTAAAGTATGATGTGGAATGCTCGATGTCCAGCTCCTTAAAGGACTCGTCAATACCAGCAACATCCAATGCAAAGACTTGCAGTTAATCACTAAGGGCCATAAGAATGTATCCTAAAGACAAATCTAGATCCATAATATAAAGTTCATATCAAACTGATTCAGAATAAGGTGAATCAGGGTTCTCCACAGGATTTTGAAAGTTGCAGTCCAGGACTCCTTCCTTGAAAAGGATTGCAGTCCATGCCATAAAAATAGTAGTACCAATAATGATACTTGTTTCCCTAGGAATAAAATCAGAACATTATTTTGTTATGGTTGAGTTACCACTATACAAGTTGTCAGATTGCTAATGCTCATTCATTGCAAACTATTTAGTATTATGGTTATAAACTAAAAACTATGGCCATGGAGAACAGTGATAATTCTGATCGTAATGTTACAACTATTACAATGCCCAATCACTATCTTGCCATTCCATATATTTGTCTGCAGCTTGAAGGAATCAACAAAGAGATCACGTTTCTTTCCTATATTAATTTATTTAATTAGTTTAATTCCATTTCAAAAGAATAAATTTGCCATGATACAGAAAGACCAAATTCCATTCACTTTTTTTTTACTGGATCTTTAAGCAACACAGTGCATCCTACTATGTTCACATTTTTCTGAAACTTTAAGATTTATGTGCCTTCTTGAATATTACACTATCTATTCTGACCCTGACTTTCATATCAGAACAGCAGAAACTATGCATCATAATTAATTCTAACGGATAGGAGTACCTAGATTACAATGTTGCAATTACAAACAGGTACAAAAACTTCAAGAAATATTAATAAAGTCCAAAAAATCCATTTTTTCTTTTGAATTAACCCCTAAATATTTCAGTTGTAAACTTGAGGTTACTCATCCAAAGCAACAGTGACCTTTATGGCTTGAATAGATGAACACCGTGGCGTGAAGACACCAGTGCAGGTACTTCATTTACTTTTATAGGGGTTGTGTCAAATTGTTCAACTTCATTTGTTGGCAACGTTTTAGAAACGAAAATTGCTTGATTAAGTGTCAGTTGATTACCAGTAAATATTTTTACCCATTTGCAATTACAATGCTGTCTGGAAACAATTCGGAGCGCATAAAGCTAGCATTGTTCCATAGTTTTCTCATCTTGTGGCCTATATCCCATTCATTCCACAAAGGTCTCAGTCTCTTTGACCTTCTGTTTTCTTTACCCTCAGGCTTTGAAATTCTATCAATGTAGCAATAAATGTCAGAAAAAAACCCATCATATACTGATATATAGGCAAGGAATATCTACGTGGGTGGGAGTGCTTTATAAATATTCATAAATTTTTTCAATGCCATCCAAATATTTTTACAACTCATACCGCGCCTAAAAGAACCAATGCAAATCATCCACCCACCATGATAGCATGACTGTAAGGACAGTAGTTCCAAAGTAATCCTGAACAAATCATTGTGAATCAAATATCTGAAAAGTCAGTGTGACTCCATTTCTAAATACAAGATCACATGTCCTATGCTGCAGAATATTCTCCCTTTGCTATTTACATACAACCAAATTCACAACAATACATCAAAAGAAATTAAAAAGTGTTCATTTTATTTTCATTATTAAATTTGTAGATTTGCAAATAATGAGAATGCACTGTTTATAATTTTTACAGAACATTTAGAACTTAAATACTGACAGATTATGCTGCACCTATGACATGCAACCTTGACTTTGCTTATGGTCCCACACTGTTACCATTCTCTTTGGCAAGGTATGATTTCAAGAAAATATTTGGAACGATATTGAAAAAATTTAAGAGTATTTATACTGCATCCCAACCCACCAAAAAACTCTCTCTAAAGGGGGGGGGGCGCAATATTCTGACATTTAATGGCCTGTGCTTTATCAAAAGTGAATGCATTAACAATCTGCTGTCTATAAATTATGGAGTAGTGATAGAAAAGCTTGTGCTAACGCACAGAGAGACATCGGATGACAGACTGACAACAGACCATCCCAAGTTCTTCTAGTCTATGATCAGTGTGTGTGTGTGTGTGTGTAATTTGGATTTTTAACGTAACTTTAACAATTTTTCAGTCATATTGCTACGATGTCTGCAGTATGACAGTTTAAAGTGATGTCCAACACTGGGGCATCATGCCACAGGCATGTAGCATGATGTCCCACCCAGTCACATTATCCTGACACCAGGCCGACCAGTCTTAACACTAACCTCTTAATGCTGAGCGCTTAGTGAGGCCGCTGTTAGTACCATTTTATAAGTCAGGGTTCAAACCCGCAACCTCCTGCATCCAAGGTCAGAAAAGTTATAAAAAACATAAATGAAACTCACTTCAAATTTACAAAATGTACTTTAGCTGCTAAATTCCTAACACATGTTGGACCATATTATTTACAGTTAGCAGACAATGTAGTAGGCCTGGTGGTAAGAAAATGTCCCAAGGGCATGTAAACTTTGGAAAATACATGACATGTATGGCAAAACAAAGTAGGGATGACAACAGGCTAATATGAATTCTCTGTTAAATATAAAGATGAGCCAGCTTTTAAGGTAAATTATTAGTAACTAGTAACTAAATGTTTGTAGATAAGTCATTTAGGAAAGATGATGTTTATCTGCCAATTTTCTAACTGTGATTGATGTTACTTGTTGGTATAAATTATCAACAGAATGTTTTTGTTTGCTTTTTAATTAGATGCCTGGGCTTCATTAATATGACACGTGGCACTGCTTCTTGATGCTGTGCCGAACGAGACAGACAAAATGTCTGACTCACTCAACTTATTCAAAGTAGAAAAATCATTACATTTATGTATTTAAGTAGCCATGACTGTCATTTGTTTTCACCAGCATGTCAAGATGTCAGAATGACCAGTCAAGCACAATAGAATTGAACTCTCCATTAAGTCGATAAAACTAATGAAATCAAAGAGTATGAATCTGTGCCAAAACCTACATATAAGAATAACTAAGGGAAAATTTGGAATTGGAACATTATGAACTACATGGTGCGTTTAAACAGTATGAATTATTATTCATAATTATAACGGACAAAGTATTAAAGTTATAAATGTATCTCATACCTTGCCTGTTTCTTGAGAGGACATAATTTCTGTGTGGAATAACTGTATTGATTCACATGACTGGATGTGATTTTTGGAAGTAACATATATTTTTCAGGTAATTTTTTAATAAATGTTAAAAATATAAATAAGCTTTCTTAAATTTTTTTCACTGTAACATACATATACATGGATGTTCTCTAATTACATTTTTTCTCTCTCAAGTCATATAAGTGCTTATAAATTGGGTACCAAGCGTTTACAGATCTGAGGGGTTTTGCTGTATTTCTAACGTTTATTTCACAAGAAATGCAAAGAAAACTCACCTTGAAGTTTAAAAAGACAAAAATCCTGCAAGCATATTTCTATATGGTAAATACGATATTTAGGAGCAGCTTTCACTCACTGTCTGATACTGATTTTTTTCCCTTTTGCATCAAATAATACCTCTGCCCTCCTAAACTATCTAAATGTCAGTGATACTTCTTCCATTCTTGTGACTGGGGGCATTGCTATGGTATGTGACATTGTCTGTACATGATATGTAACAAGATAAAGCTTCATTAAAAATTAATACTTTAGCCAAGAACATATCACAGAATAACATTTTCTCTTGCCATGACCCTGACCTTAAGACGGGTCATGGTCATGGCATGCGTGCAAAGTCATCATATACATCTGGCCAAATTTTCAGGAAAAGCTGCAAATTGTAACAAAATTTTTGGTCAGTCAAACAAATGTTAACAGAGGGAAAAACAATGCCATTATACAATACCCTCTTCTTAACTAAATAAATCCTCCTTGCTCTAAAAGAATCGCATTTTGAGTAATCAAAATATGCTGACTAATAAAGTCCAATTGATTCCTATCATCACCAAGCTTCTTCCAGTTTTATCAATATCCACTCATTTTAGCAAACTTTACAAACTCATAGTAATTGCTACTGGCATACATAACTAGCTAAGAAGACTTTAATTTTGTCCCTCATTTATTTAACAAATTTTTTTTAATCTTAATTATCAATATGTATTCTGCTTAGCAATTTATACCCTCTCTCTATACAGGTCATCTTCACTCTCTCAATAGCTTGACCTCATTATCTTCACAGGCACATGGTTTACGTCACGGTCAGCAGGGTAGGTGTGCAGATGTTGCAGTGCATTCCTACATTTGTAGAAGTGGTCATTGCAAATAGAAAGAGTATATCTGAAGGGACCACTACTTTTTAAAATTTCATTATGACACAGAAAATTTATAGAAAACAAAAAAATAGCGGTCTCATAACCTTTGGACTATGAGGCAGACACTCCAATCAGTTAGCACAGCTCCCTAGTGGCTGTTATACATGAGGTGTGAAGAACTTATTCATCATGGGAAATGGTGAAGATAATATGCAGATCACATACACAATGTGGCATCATGGGAAATGAGTGAGTACACACAGATCATTTACATACACAGGATGAGATTCTGTAAAATGTACATAAAATAAAATATAAAGAAAAAAATTAAAAAACCCTTAAAATATTGGGTCAGAATTTTTTACACAATCAAACACATTCTGGTCCAGGACCATGATTACTAAAACTATGTAATGAATTTATTTAAAGCATACACTAACAAAGACTGGTTTTACCAAACAAATTCTGCACATATTTGTCCTGGTCTACAATCATTTGGACACAAAAGTTTGTCCTGGTCTACAATCATTTGGACACAAAATTTCACATTAATAAAATCCGACTATGATCTTTAAGACAGATCTGTCCAGTTATTGGGCAGATATGGAATGCAACCAAGTTTAACTGCCGTATTTCAAAGGGAAAAAAAAAACTATAGAAAAAGGGTTTCAACAAATTTCAGTGACCTTGACCATGAAGATTAAACAATGACTGTGATATAAAATCTGAAATTGCAGCAAAATAAGAAGCACAGGTTTACTATGGTTTATTCATGTACATCAAGACATTAAGCAAAAGCAAAAACAAAAACTGAGCCCCTTAAAGGAACTGATGCTTTGCAGGCTAAAAAGAATTTCCAGGAGTGCAAGGTAAGACCATTGCTTCTTTCTAACTGCTGAGTGTTGAAACCATGTCTGAGAATTTTTTGCAATAACAAGATTTTCAAATTGGCTGCTGTGGCAGCCATACTGGACATAAAATCAGCACCATATTGATTTACGATCAACTAGATATCCTTAAAAGTCTTTCGGTGAAACCAAATGTGAATATTACTATCTATTCAGGAGGAGTAGTGATAGCAAGACATGTGAAGCAGATTTACAATAGGTCATAAATTTGATTATTTCATAAAAATTGTTTATACATTTAGTACTCAAATCTGGCTTTACTGAGCCATCATGTAATTTCTACAGTATGTCACAGCTACCAGTACATCTTTCTCATGCTTTATAATAATGTGGTTATTATATGGAACGATGTCCACCATCTCCCATAGTTCCTAATACAGTGCTGTTCAGCTTTAATGACCTGTTCTAAATTGGCTCCACCGTTTTCTTCCACTGCATTATTATCATGTAATATGGCTACAAAAAGGTCACTCAGCAACCTAAACCTTTCTTGATGCATTGATAATTATTACCTTCAACCAGTGATGGAAGTCACCATTGCTCAGTTATTTGAGCATTGGGCTCCTTATTCAAGTGTTTTGAGTTAGATACCTCCTAAGAACAGATGCCTTGATGTGACCTTGTGAAAGACACCTAGCTTCCATTTGATGGTTATGATACAACTAATAATGTGCCATTAAAACCATCCATGAAGTGAAAAATTAAAGTTTTTTTACTATGTTCCAAATGTTTTTAATACAAGTAGTGACTGAGTATCATTTCCATTCTGTTTTTAAATGCAAATAATGACTCATTTATCAGAGCCTAGTGCAACCAAATGCACCACAACCCGTGTATTGTACCTGCATACATCTATTATACCCTGATCTTCTATGATTATCCCATAAATTTAAACCCAGGAGACAAGACCAGATTTTTTAAAATACATATAATTTGTTACATTTAATGATAATTTTAATGTATTTCCCCTAAAAGGGATTAGATACCAGGCAAGAACTTTAACTTTCAGTAAAAAGTTAAACTAATGATGATTTCTTTCAACAGACAAATGATGCAAGCATACAGGCATTTAGGAATGTTCTTCACTGTCTCAAATGCACACCATCTAGTTTAGTCACGGCATGTGGTAATGAACTTGAGACAACTGGAGACCATATTTCTTTGTCAAGTCACTGTGACTTGACCATTGACCTTTTGATCGCACATCAATACATGTCTTTGTTATTTGAAATGCAGTCAGAATATTTTATGGAAGCGAGTTTATCATTTCTTCAATCCATGTGACCTTTACCTTTAGTCTTTTGAGCTTGAAATCCACAGTTTTTTGTTTCACCCATATGCAAGCTACTTTTGAAGTTGGTAACAGTAGATGTGGAGAACTATTCCAAGTATGCAGAAATGATCTATGGAACAGATGCACAGACAGCATTGCATCATTATAAACTCTGTCTTGTACAAATCTGAACTGATATAAAATGTAGGTGAATAAAGTTTTATTTACATGTATGGGCTGCAAAATCTCCTGCTTTGGAAACTGAAATTTTGTGCATTTGCACTTTGGACTTATCAAATGTGTTTCTGCTCTTAGTAATGCAAAAAATTCACTTTCTATGACATTTCAACATTGCCAGCCATAAATAAGCATTAGGTTATAGCCACTGGTAGGATATTTAAACAGAAATCGCTGACTTTACACTAATTTAAGTAATGATTATTTACAGAGAAATATTCTCTATACAGGTATTCCATAAAATTCAGATGACATTGTAACTAAAAATGGTTCAAACAACTCTTATCTTTAAAAACTTTCACGGTGGAAAATTTGTCATCATTTATCACAATTTAAAGACTGCCTGGTGCTTGATATATGTCCACAATTCTGTGCACTGATCTTTATTTAATTATCATCATATCCCATATATGTATATAATAATAATACATCACTGATACCTTTGACTTTTGCATCTACATGTATGTGTGTATGTCTAAGTCCATATGCCCAAATCCCAGCTTTTGCCCCATTAGCATGAACCAATGATTAAAGTAACACCAAGCCGACATAGCTCATTTGGTAGAGTGTAAGATTTGCAAGGACCACAGGTTCGATACACTACCAGGCCATTCTAAATTGCCTGATTCAGTGCACAAGGGGAAAAGGCCCTTAGCTTACATTTGCACTGCATGATATAAATAATTAATAGTCAAAAATGCCTTTAAAACCAACAACCCACCTCCTCTTGAAATCAAAAACAAGTCTCTTTGGTCTTTTGTCACGGAGTCTGCCTCCCACCCCCCAGCATATTAATTTGTACATCAAAATCTATATTTAATTGTCTCTCATATAGAACAACTTGAAGAGACAAGGTGGTATTGTGCTGATTGAGTATTGGGCATAAAGTTATATACCAGAGTCGTACAAACATTCAGGAGGGTGAACCTCAACCAGAGTACATACCATGCCATAGTCCACTGATGGTGTAACACATTCTTATTGTGTATCGACTACCACTTGAATTACATTAGGAAAATTTATAATGATGTACCATCCAAGAAAATCCTATAAATTTGTAGTGAATGCTGTTTATACAACAAATTTTGACCATGTTTAAGGGTCTTGTGTTACCTTTATTTTTCATTTTATAAATATTTTACAAAATTTTAACATCTTTAGATTTTTTGTTTTATCTTGTTTTACTTATGTTTACATTTATTTGGAATGGTTCATATATCTAAATTTTTGTGCAATAAAACACTACTACATGTGTACATACATTTTTTTTGTGTACAGAGGGTAGAAAAACTTATAAACAGTGTGATATTATAGGCCTACACATGCAAGTGTCAATGACCATGCTGTCTTTGTGAACATGCATGACCTGTAATTCCAACATTAACTTGTTTCATTTATTTTGTTGTATGTGTTTATACTTGTAAAGGAAGAAAGTCTTTAAAAAATGGTATCTATTTATGCAAAAATACTGTACGTTGTGCTAGTTCAAACTAACCTTCTGATCAGTAGTGACAAATCTCTTGGGTCTGTTTTGTCAATATCTAGGCCAAGTTGCGAAATATGGTCAATAATAAACGTGAGATAACTTGTCCCTTTCCCCTTCAGTATTCAATTTATCTTTATCACAGAGTGCTGAAATTACATGTCCACTCCATTCTTCTCCATTTGCACAACCATTTACTCCATACTATATATACAAAAAGCAGCCATGTTTGTTACTCTAGGACTGAATACAACTCATTTGCAATATACACAGTGATAAACAGTGAGTTCAGTTGGTAAGTTCCCCCTACACACACTTCAAAGTGTATGCTGTACATACCCTAAGGGTTGTTGCCCCCACTTTTGACCCAGATCTTTCACATTTTCATTCACCCATATATCATAAATGCATCTGGCTGAAATTCTTAACCCATGGTTCATTCCACACACCCATGTGAAAGCTAACTTTGTACAAATAAGGGTACTGTATGTAGACAAACATATCTGGGTGACTGCTGTGTGGGGCTTTTTACTGACTATTATGAATTGCCAGCCTTGCTAAATAGAAGGGAGTGAACTAAACCTTAACCTATGCCACTGACCTAGTACTTTATCAAGAGCAATGAACTCAACCATGGCTTTAAAAAAAAAAAAAGTTAATTTGAGGAATTTTTCACTGATGTTGTAAACATGGCCTGAAAAATAAACTAGTTTGATTATTACTAGTACTTTCTTTGTGATTAACCTAAACAGCATTTTAAACACCCTTGCTAAACTGCCTATGTCATGTTGTTTTGCTGATCAACTTTTATTTATGATCACAAAGGAAGTGAAGATCTGATTGGTCCAATGTAGAACAGGAAGAGCAGTCAGTCATTCAAAATTGCAAAGGTCAGAAACTGTGCACTTAGTTCATAACCCTAAGCACCAATAGGTGGAATTGATAACCACTACCAAATGACAAAACATTTGTGCAAATTGTATTATATTTATTTAGATGATAATAATGATGATCGTGGCTATGATGCTGCTTAATTTTTATATAAATAAGGGACATAAAGAAAACTGTATACAGTAATACTTTATTTTTTTTGTTGGGTTTAATGCCAGACCTGCCAGCTTTTATGATAATGAAAGCGGTATTGTTAGTCATTTTATAGTGGGAGAATGGGTTTGTAAAGTGGGTTTATCTCACATGCTTGCCCCCAACCATTATAATCTATTAATGACATTTTGTTTTTACAGGAAATAATAACCTTAGTAGTGTTATATATATATATATATATATATATATATATATATATATATATATATATATGTGTGTGTTTTAAAAATGTATTAGTAAATGACAAATTGTACTTCAAATGATCTGCACAATTAAAGAAAACACAAAATGAATAATATTTAAGAATGAAAATTAACCTGTATTTTCATTATGCATATTTTTCTTACATATTTTGTTTACCAAATATAACAAAACTGAAAAGTCTACTTCTGACTAGTTGCTACATTTTAATTTTTCACTTAACAAAACACAAGTTTTTTCTGCTTGTTTCAGAAGATCATCTGGTCTAACTTCAAAGCAATCACACATTGTGTTTAGTTTGATATTGCGTAGAGCACCCAATGTTTCATTTTTCAAATTTTCTCTGCAATCTGTTTGGATTTGTCCCATTGATTAAAAACACCTTTCTGTATCTGCATTACTGTGTGGGTAATGTAATGCAGTAAATGCCAATGAAACACTTTCAAAATACCAAAATAATGCTCTTGGGTTGTCTTGCACAATCTCACAATTTCCAAAATGAGGTTTTCACTGCTGGGAGATTTACAAGCAATCAATATGTACAAACGAGAGAAGCATATATATTATAGCATAGAGGATTTACAGTGTTTAACCGTCAAACAATTAAAAGAAATTTTAAATCTGAACATTGATAGAGTCAGCAGACTAAAGGCCATGCTAGTATCTCGAACCTACACCTTAATCTGTAGGAAAAAGGATGCCTCGGAGTTAATAGGTGCAAGTGTGATGTTGACCTCCAACATTTCACAATCTGTTATGGCTCTCCAAAAACTCTCACTGGACTGGAGATTTAAAAAATATCAGCAATGAATTTCCATTAGATGTATGACTATTTAGTAGAAAAAATGAAAACAGCGATGAAAGGAACAAATTTTGGAAAAAGAAAATTGCACTTGCATTTTTTGCTGAAAAGCATGTCATTGAGATTAAAGGTTCAAGTAACAGACCTTATTTGTGTAGTGAAATGTGATTGCATCCATGAAAAATAAAATAGCAAAACTATAGAATGTTATTTTAAATTAAAATCTCTAAACTATAGAATAATATTATTTAAAATAAAATACTCAAACTATAATGTTATTTTAAATAAATTACCAAAGCTACTGAATAACGTTATTTAAAATTAATATACTCAAACTAATGATAATTTAAAAAAAAATTAAAATAGCTAAACTATAGAATGTTATTTAAAATTAAAATACAAAAGAACAACAGAATCATGTTATTTTATTTAAAATACCAAACTACAGAATGTTATTTTAATTAAATTACCAAACTAAAGAATGATGTTATTTTAATTAAAATACCAAAGTACAGAATAGTGTTATTTCAAATTTAAATTTGACAGAAAGGGTGAGGATGGCTGCTGTCATCTAAATCTGCAAGGGTGGTGATTGATTTACTATGAATTATAGTTACATTTTTATTTATGCTACATTCTTCTAATCATGCTTTGATATCTAAACTGTATAAAAAACTAAACATGATTTGACAAATATTATTAGAACTTAAAAAGAACTTGCTTTGCACTGGTTTAGTGTAAAATAAGATAAAAAATAATAAAAATATTACAAATAACATATTGGGGATTATTATTATTATTATTATTATTATTATTAATGCTCATATTTATCAACACTATAAGTACATATACATAATGTCAAGATATTATTCTGACATTCCAAAGCTGATCTCCACTTCCAAGTCAATGTCAGGAACATTCATCCAGCACTAACAGCCTCATTTAGATTTTTATCGGAATGGCAACTGGTACAAAATACATATTGTAAAAGGGGTCCATTCTGACAGATGCATCAAATGATTAATACTGTTATGTATATTTGATCTGCATTGTTTGTTTGTTAGTTTTTTATTCCTTACATGCTACTGTAATGTAACATTGTATGTTGGACTTGACCTTGTCCAAAACTGAGTTCATTTTTGCTTGACCTAAATTGACTTTTTAATTTTATTCTGTGTAAACAACTAATACATAGCTAATTTATTCTCTACGTGTATGGGTTTAAAATCAGTATTATTATTAATAGAAATAAATATGTTTATTTGGGTCTAGGTCTAGGTTTTGGAATTTCTTTGGTGTATTTTACATAATCCAGGTTATGGTTTTTATTTTGTAAACATCAGGATCCTTCTAGAAGGTTATTTTCCATTAGGTAATAGTTTTTCTTAGAAAATGCTAATTGTGACCTGAGGTCAAGTGGAGAACTGAATAATCTTGTAACTGAGAGGATATTTTCAGTTGTGCTTTAAGATCTAGCACTTTTAAGTTGTATTGTATGTTGTGTCCAGTATTTCATTTTTGGGCTGGAAATTTTATTTCTTCAAATTATTGAATTCAAGTGATTATTTTCTCTGGAAATACAAAAGTACTCTGATAAAATTCTTGGGCAGAGCAATTTAATGGAATTTACAGTGAATTCAAACTTGGAATTATATTACTGTGATTCAACAAAAGACTGTTGGTACTTCAACACTCTACAAGCTACCACAGACACATCATCACCTTCAGTTTTTGGATTTATTTTGGACTTCTACTGAATTTTGTTCCGGACTTTAAATTATTAGGACTTCTGTCTGTAATTCTTGGATTATTTTCTGATTTTATTCTGAATACCGTAAGTTCTTTTTTCTCATTTCACCTTGTATTCCTGGGAAATAAATTATTTTTTGAATTTTACAAGCTTGTTGCTTTTCACTCTTTTCTGTTACTTATTTTAAGAGCATAGACTCGTAACAATATCAACTAGTAGCTTCATATCTGTAATTCTGAACCAAAATTCATCCAAGCAGTCTGACCATAAACAGATGTTGGCAGTTCATCTGAAGGTGTTAGTCGATAATCAGAATACATCAAGAAGTTCATCTGAAGGTGTCAGTTGATAACCAGAATACTCATCAAGCAGTTTATCTTTTGGTAAATCAACACTGACATGGTCTGATAGTTGAATGAGTGATTTCACCATGGACATTTTGTTCAAGATCAGGATTTAAGAATCCCAATGCTTTGAGACTGACATGTTTAAATGGAAATTTCTGTGTCATCTTCTCAGTTACTTCAAGTTGTTTTTACAGCTGAAAAATCCTGAACCATGTTTTTCAGCATCTTCATGGCTGTTCAAATATACCTTCAAAGCAGGCCACTGACCTAAGGTTCTTGCTACATTTCTACTTAGCGAGAGCCACGATGTTGGACAGTGCTTCAATAATTTTGCTGAATCTGTGTCCGTAAATTGTTGAAATTCATTATATTCTTCATTTCATTTTGCTCTGTTCAAAACTGATAGTAGACATTAATTAGCAGCTCTTTAATATTGCAAGGTGGCTTCTTTGGCCATATAATAGGCATGTATTAGACAAATGACATATGCATCCCAAATCATTCACTAAAGGCTGCTTGTCTCTAATTCTTGATAACACAGAACTGTGCTTCCCTATCAAGACATTTGCATGGTCACTTGAATAGCCAATGAAAAGATTTTCCATCAAGAAACACTTGGTTTAGGTAACCAAAAAAAACTGAACCTGTACAAATGTTAAAAATCTGCACCGACAAGAAGCCAGTTACAAACTTTTTCAATGAATGATCCAAAACTTGAACTAAAATGGCAGTCCATTTTTTACTACCATAGTTATTGGATTCATCCATGATGAAACTAAATTTATCTTTTTGACACATTTCCATAATTCTTGAATCAAAGGCTGGTGCAAGAGCTTGTGCAATGATGGTGTTTTGTTTTTGTTTTTGCCCCCCATATCTAAATTTGCATGCAATATTGGAATCAGGAACCATCAGAGCAACAACTTTTGGAAAAATGGTCTGCAATAGTAAATGACAAGTTGTCTTCAGCAATGAAGCTGGAGAAAAGCACTTCAGCAATTAAAACCTTCTTTACCAAAGTATCATCTCTCACTGAAAATAATGTGGTGAGGTTTGGTATTGACCCAGCCATTTTATCTCATGAGTGGAATTCTTGCAATGCTTTTCAACATCATTTTTCCCCTCCATGAAATATTCCGAAGTTGGAATTGCAAACTACACAATATGCCTATTAGTCATCTTTTTGCTTTACATCATACACCACTCCCTCGATAACTCTCGCCCGGATAACTCGCGAACCCGCTTACAACGCGGTGTCCGGCATGGCTCCCGATTTTTTTTTCAAAGAAAATATATTTTAAAATGTGCTGAACGTGAAAAAAATCATGATAAGAATTGGTAAATTGAACCTTGATACATACTGTATTTTATGTAAATTTTCGTACATGAAAAAATAATTATTAATCATTAATTTTTGTAAAAACAAAATGGGAATATGGTATTTTCGATCTTTTTTGCAAACGTAAATCTTCTTAGTGGAAATTTTATGTCCGATAATTTAACGAATTTTTCAAATAATACAAAGTGATATGTACAAAAAATTATGATACATTTAAATAATTATTATTTTGATAACTGGATTGTGTACGAAAAATTAAAGGGTACGAAAAAATGCATGAAATACGGTAGCTCATTTTATCATCGGAAATGGTGATTATTATCCATAAAGATAGAATCCATATTGTGAAATTTGCAAGTTCTAATAAGATATCACATTGGGGATTTTTTGAGAGAAATAATTGTCAATACACTGTAAATAAACAGTCTGGTGAAACAGCGATCAACGAAAAATTCTGGTAAATGCTAACAGGTGGCAACAGAGAATGAAATAAACACCAATTAAATGTCTTGCTATGTGAAATTCACGTTCTAATCCTTTAATTTCGTTTCAATGTAAACACTATAATCGCAACATATTCTCTTCTATGAAAACATGAAAAGAGTCAATCAACCGTCACATCGAACCTCATGAGTACTTCTGTGAGAACCTAATTACATGCCAGCCTTGTTTTGATCAACAATGTGGGGAAGTGTTTGTTGCATTAAAAAAATCAATTAAAAGAGACCTGTGTTGTTTTATCACTTTGAATATGTCTTTTGTATCAAATCAAGCAAGGGAAGTACAATTAAAAAAAATTCAAAGGCATGCCAATAGCAGCATAAGTTCTTGTGGTCAATACCACTCTCAAAATTCATTTTATTTGACCAATCGAAAATGGTTTCACATTTTTATGTACTTAACATCACTAAAGTATATAATATCAGTAATGTATCCTAATCATTTGTAAATGTGACCATGGAGAACAAAGGAAGTAAGCGAAAGGTGTACTCAGTGACTGAAAAGTTGTGCATCATAGATAGTGTTCATAATGGCGAAGCGAGATCCAACGTTTGCAATGAACTAAACAATTGCTGAGTCGACATTTAAAGGTTGGCTTAAGGATAAGCAGAGACTTCGGGATTATTTACATGATGTTGATTCAGATAATGGGATCAAATGAAAACGAGCACGGACTGCAAACGATATTGAATTAGATGATGCTGTGTACACATGGTTCACACAGCAATGTGAACAAGGTGTTCCCATCTCTGGAACAATTCTCAAGGCCCAAGCAGAAAAAATGGCAAAAAGTATGGAGAATGAATCTCGTTTTAGGGCAAGCCATGAATGGCTTTGGAGATTCCAGCGCCGACATGGAATTAAACAAAATTCATTATCGGGAGAAATACGCTCAGCGAATCAGGAAGCCGCATGTAATTATCCATACCAGCTCAGACAGATAATCATCCGTGAACAATACACCGAGGCGGCCGAGAAATCAAAGAGTAACACAAAAGAAAATGAACAGATGTTTTCAAAATGTGAAGTGATATTTGTCAAATGTGTCACAAACTGCAAGTATTATCATGTTCTCATTTACGTTATTTTAAATTTGTATACCCATTAAATTTATGTTGGTGATGGTTAACCCTTGTAAAAAATTTTTTTTTTTTTTCATTTTACTTCTACCGCAATCAAATCTACCCATCGTTCAATCGACATTGTTTTTTCGAAATGAGTGTCGATCTTTTGTATAAAAAAAAGTCTACTTTGGATCAAACAATAAAACTAGAATTTATCCAATTCAACACAAAAATTTGTGACATAATACACAATGTGCGAAGTCGTACATGTGTTAAGCGAACGGAAACCATGTGGAATAATGTTTTGATGATCTCCTCAATATACTTTAAGTTATCCTGAAATTAATGTTACTCTGTGAGGAAAAAAGTGAACAAAGTACACCGCTATGAAGAGATATTTATTCACAGTTAATCTTAGCACGATTATTAATTGAGTATTCAACACTAACATGCCAACCCAACCCACCCCGCTTTTGCCTCTATGTCGATCCCTTTGTTAGTTTTGTTGTTTGTTATAGGTCCCTCCATAACTCGCGCCCTTGCTTATAACGCGGTCGATGTTTTTGGACCCCGTTGTGCGCGAGTTATCGAGGGAGTGGTGTATATCTAAATTACGTTGTCCATGCAGAGTTAAATTTACACATATATTTTTCTTTCCATCTGGCTGAAGTGAATTATTATAGGAATTGTTTCTTTTGAGCATTTTTTCAGTAACACAGGAATCAGTACTTCACAATGACAATTTTAACATAATTCCAAGAACAAAATGTTGCAGCACTCTAAGCAGATATATTGCATAAATTACTAAAGTCACAAGCACACATAGTGTTAAACATGACACAACAGCTGGGCAGCAAATTAAAAGACTTGCCAGTCCTACTTCAACCAGTGGGAAAATGTGCTGATCAATTGATCATTTTAGCTGTGCTGATATTTACAATGACAGAATTCAGTGGAAGAAAGACCCCCAGATGTGCATGTTATCATTATAAGAGCAGGGCCAGTTTAAACACTAGGCCAACTAGGCATCTGACTAGGGGGCCAAGATTTGGAGGGGGGTGTGTGTGCCAAAAAGCAGTACCTGAATATTTTTGACACAATTACTGGAGGACAATTGAATAAAGGAAAAGAGAGCATCATGGAACTTGCATTTTAAATTGTCATTATCTTGTGCATTACAGCTATAGCCTACTTCAGCTCTGCTGACACCCACTCGCCCTCTATTATCAACTTGGTGGCTCCACCTAACACCATAATAGTGAAGTCACCAAGCTTGTGTGTTGCAGTATTCATTTTTGAATATTTATAATAAGCAATGTCCTGAGGGGGGGTGCAAAGTGAAATGTTCACCTAGGGCGTAAAATACCCCTGGACCAGCCCTGTATAAGAGTACATCAAAAGAACATGATGCAATAGCTGGGCGGCAAGTGCAAAGGCTTTGACTAGGCACTGAGTGGGAAATGTGCTGACAAATTTCATTATCATGCTCTAATACACTCAGGACCAGCAGCAATAACAAGATTGTTATATTGGATGTCAAATCAGCACATGTTCATTTAAGACCAACTGGATATCTTAATAAAGTCTTTTGGCAAAAACTTCATGTCAATATAACTTTCCATTCAGAAGGAGTTGCAGTAAGATTGTCAAGATGGCTTCAGCAGTGGCCATATTAAACTTCAGATAAGTACAATTTTTATTTAGGACCAACCAGATATTATAGGAATTCTTCTTCTAGTGAAAACCCCATCTTGATTTGACCATCCACTCTGGAGGAATAGAGGTAAGTGGCTATCTTGGTCCCCAGATCTGTACTACATATATTTTCATTTAGGACATCATAGGAAGTCTTTTCACGACAATTCATTCAGAAGCAGTAGCAACAAGATTTTCAAGATGGCTGCCATGGTGGCCATAATGAGTATCAGATCTGCACCAGTTTCATTTAGGCAAATAGAGATCATAAGAAGTCTTTTAGTGAAATCCTCATGTTGATATGACCATCCAATCAGGAGGAGTAGCAACAACAAAATGTTTAGAGTGGCTTCTGTGGTGCCCATAATGGATGCGCAAGCAGCACCATTTTCATCCTGGGAACAAGTAGACCCTGAAATGATGATGGGTGCAAAATTTCAAGGCAATCCTCCAAGTAGTTTAGGAGTATTGATAACAAATTGTACTAATGGAAGGATCGATGTCAGATGACAGACAACAGACTATCCCATAAGCTCTTCTGATCTATAGCTAGTAGAGCTAAAAAAAATATGACAAAATTAATATATATATATATATATATATATATATATATATATATATATATAAAATATGAAAGAAACGTTGACCATCAGTTTTCTTGGTGGCTGTAGGTGCAAAATAAAAATTCTGCATTTTTTTTATGCCATTCAAAATATTTCAAAATATTATGCCTTGCCTAAAAGAATTCAACTTCATCATCCACCTGCCATGGCAGCATGATTGTAAGGACAATACTTAAAGTAATCTATGGTAAAAGTCATACAGGTCATGTTGGTGTTCAACACCGATTACTGCAGTAATGGGTATGATTTTTTAGACTCTGATTCCACACACCATCAACTGGCAGTTATTCACTTTATTTGTGTAATTATACATCTATGTTCCTTTGAAAGGTCATTACTTACATGCCCCAAAAAGTACCTACAGAAAATCAATGTCGAAGTATGTGGACATTTCTGGACGAGATCAAACTAACAGTGTGATCCAGTACAATCTGGATTGAATGTCATGTGCTGTGATGTCACATGAAAGTAATGCATGCTGATAAACAAATTAGTACTGCCCTATATTGGGACAATTACACTCAATGTGCTCTTTTCTTAACCCAGTTTAGTACATGGTCACCATTGAAAAATTGCATAGTCATCTATAATTTTTGTTTGGAATTTTCTTGATAACAGTTAAGATGCAAATCAATGATTAATAACAAGTGAATAGACTTTGGTTAAGGACAATCAGTATTATATCTTAAAACAACAATTTATATGTAATTTAAGATAAGTAAATGTGTATACATGACCTATATGACTTTTACTATAGAAGAAAACTGTGAATCCAATGTGAAAAAATGTAAGGGTAACTTCATTACGAAGGTCACTGGTTAAGACTGTGTTTATACGCCAAGGATTAGTCACTTAGTATTCAAATCTGAAATGTTTTATAAAAAGATATAAATACTGCAGTCTTTCTTTAACTACAAGTCTATTCATTTATTAGTCAAAAAAAAGGAAAATTTTTTTCTTTATTTAGCTGAATTGTTGTGAACTTGGTTTTAAGTAAACAGAAAAGGGATGTAATTCAGGTTTCTGAGGTTCCAGACTTTCTTTACTCAGTGATCTCCCTTTGCACCATTCTTGATATATAGAAAAGACCAAAATACATAAATTGGTTTTAAGCTACTATTCCAGCATATACATGTGACCCTGACCTTGATCATGGAGATACCCTATACATTTTCATGTTGGAGTCCATGATTTCTTCACAAGATGTATTTGCATTCATTCTTTTAAGCAAGGTTAGATTTTAACAGATAATTTTAATGGCATCCACCCACCCTGAAAATTGGCTGCCAATCTTTCTTTTATTATATAAATCTATAGATGATAGAGTGTCAAAAGTCTGAATAGATGGTAGGCTGGATGACATGGATAGATGTATGGAAAGAGATTGATTCATGATGCATGATTCTCATTGATGGATGGCAAGGCCTCAATGTCTTGGTCTGTCCATGCATTTTACTGGGTGTAGTGTATATACTTTTAGCCAGTGACAGTACAAATGCACTCAAAATGGCATGAGAATAACTTAATGCACATGCTGAAGGTACAATTTGATTCATCTAATATCTCTGGTATAGGGTAGATGCCAATTTCATTGAGTAGTTCAGCTATCACTCATCTATACAAACAAGCAAGTTTGCAAGATTACACTGTTAACACTTTTTCATGCTATAGACTTGTTTGCTGATCAGACTCAGTGACAACTAAATGCAATCTACCATTTATATACACACACTCAAAAGTCAGGTCCAACTGCAAACAACATAGGACCTGATCTGGTATCACACAATGCAATGGGGTATTTGTTGTTTGTTTAACTGATTACTCTGAACAAACTGCAAAGACTCTGATCTACTGAATATTATGTGACATCATGCAGTTGTACAGAATTATACATGGATCTCCACTATTTGTATACCAACCTTTCCTATTTATATTGTTGGATAACTACAGTGTTTACTGTTTAGGAGGGTTTGAGTCAAAATGTAATCAAGCATCAACATTTTTTAACTGAAACATTCTCATGTCAACATTTAATGAGACAAAACATAATCAAGTTACATGACAATCACTACTACTATTGCAATGCTTTCTTTTTCAAGATGCTAAGACCCAGTCCATGCTAAATATTATCTTCCCCAATTTCGAATTGAGGCCCATAACTGAAAAGAATGTGATCCCAGTCTGATTCTGTAGTCATGGCCAGCATTGGGTATATCTTTCTCTTTGAGTTGGATCAAGACTAAATGGCGGCAGAACAGGGAGGAAGCAATAGTAGCAAGTGAGTATTATATAATTAAAATTAGTTTTACCTTCCCCCCCCAAAAAAGAACTTCATTTTAACAGTAATTATACATTACCCGCTATTATTGCATTGCTGAATTTACAAGTTAATAGATAAAAGAGTGGCTTATGGCCCCAAAAACAAAACCTGGTACAAGAAAATGCACTTGCCCTTACTTTAGCAGTGTTTCCTATTGTAAACTGGTACATAGCTTGGCAACATGTTGTACTTTCACAATTGTTCCCAACAAGTAAATGTCCGAACAATCGTGCTCCAAAAATCAAAGGTAGAAGGATGAAAAAGGTTGAGTGAGATTGCCAGGCGGCTCGTAAGACATTATCCAAATAGGAGTGATTCAAGTAGGCCCAAGATGCAGCAATAGCCTTAACCTCATAGGCTTTAGTTCTCATGAAAGAAAGGTCCTTGTCAGTGAGGAAATCATAAACCCTTTTAATAGTGGGGACCATCCGCCTGGAAATAATGGCTACTGAAATATCAAGAAAAATCCTTGAAGGGGAGAAAGAGACAATTCCAACCTTTCTGTCTCATTTTTGAGGAAGCCAAGTAAAACCTTAGCAGGAATCTCAATAGGAAGAAGAGCTACTAAAACAGCTTCTTAGTCAGAAATCCGGGTTTGCAAAGAAAAGAACTACTCACTGATGCAAATCAGACCAGCAAAATTGTTTTAAGGAAGAGATTCTCAAAGATGACATCTTCACTCAAAGGTTCACTGAGGGGTTTTGAGAACACCCTGTTATGTATATGTAATTTAATTACCTGTTTGTTAGTTTTAAATTTTTTTTATTTTTATTTTATTCCATTACATGTTCTTGTAATGATAACTTTGTCTACTGGATTTAATTTTTTTTTAGAAATTCAGTTCAGTTCTGTTTGACCTGATAAACAACCAGTAGTTGAAACATTGTATTCAGAAATCAGTAAGGCTGCTAGTAAACAACTTTTTAAAAAAAAAAAATTTTATTCATTCTAAGAGTAAGATTCGTTTAGTGGAATCAAGGCCATACCTGGAGTATGTGACAAATAACATTTGTTTATTGTTACAAACTTTTGGTTTTCCCAGTGGGATGAATTTTTGACCCCCATCCAGGAATCTGTTTTGCGTTTTAGATAGTCTTATAATTCATGTTATCATAAGAATCAAGTCAGTTGTGCTTTAAACCTTTGAAGCTCAAAGGTGTATTGTTGTGACCAGTTTGAGTTGAATTTTGTTATTTTATGGAATTAGTGATTCATTTCCCTGGAGAAATATACAAGTGCTCCTTACAGAATTCTTGGACAAAGACATATATTAAAAATTATTCGGAATTCCAAACTGGAATATTATTCTTTATGATTCAACAAGGAACCGTTGACACAACAACACTCTGAAGGTTATTGAAGATGTCATCGCCTTCCGTCTTGAATTTCATTGGGATTCGAACTGTGATTCACTTAGGACTTTTTATTGATAGGACTTATTTTTTTTAATTCTTGGATTAATTTTGGATATGATTCGTAAACCATAAGTCCTTTTTCTCATTTTTACCTTGTTTTTGTAGGAAAATAAAATTTTTTTTAAAATTTTACAAAGCTTGTTGTCTTCACTCTTTTCTTGTTACTTTTGTACGAGCCTAGGCACATAACAACCCAAAGATCACACGGAAAGGTTCCATTCAGGCATTGATGAGCAAGATATTGGTCTCTGAAGCTCAACATACCCTGATAAAAATTACAAAGTGTGTGTGTGTGTGTGTGTGAGAGATAGATTTGGATTTTTAATGCTGCTTTAAAAAAATTTCAGTTTTATCACTATGATGTCTGCAGTGTGGCAGTTTATAGTGATGTCTAGCACTGATGTATCATGCCACAGACATGTGGCATAATGTCCCACCCAGTTAGATTATCTTGACACCAGGCCGACTTATCCTAACATTAACCTCTTAATGCTTTTTTTTATAAATCTTTGGTATATGACTCAGCCAGGGTTTGCACCCACAACCTCTCGCAGCAGAGGTGGACACTCTAACCATTCAGACTACTGGACTGGTCGATAAGATCATAAAGATGGTAATCTGAACCAATAGCAGAACCCCTTGAGACTAATAGTGTCAAAAAGGCTGAGAATATCTGCAATTGCAATTAAAGAGGGACAGCTAGGTCCCACACATTTCCTACTGTACCAATTACAGAATATTCTCTACTTGGTATTGTACAGTTCAGAAGTGGATTGCCTCCTACCCTGGTCGATGTAGGTGGCAACCTTGCTCAAAAACTGATATTGATAGATCGATCATCTGAGATGATCTAAGTGCGATGGTGGAGAATCTACAGATTGTTGTACATGAGGGATGTTGTACATGAGGGACCCTTTTGCAGTGACAGCAGGTCCCTCCTCAGTGGTAATCTTCCTCCCTTGTCTACGAACAGGTCAAGTAGATCACTGAATCACAACCACTGGGGCCACAAGGGGGCTATCTGGAAACTCAAGACATGGTGATCCTGACTTCATGGAGAACCTGCAGAATTATTCTGAAAGGCAATAAATGCATAAGGGTACAGACAATCCAACTACAGACTGAGAGCCTCCACAAAGGTCCTCTGATCTGATATGGGAAAGATGTAAAGAAGGAGCTTGCTGCTGAGTCTCCTAGCAACCAAGTCCACCATGACCTCCCTCACAGGTGACAAAGTGATTCTGCCACTGACTGGTGCAAAGACCATTCCATGAAGACAACATGGCATTATCTGAACAGGCTGTCCAACAGGATATTCCTTTTGTCTGGAATATGGCAGACTATAAGAGGTATCTCCTCTGAGACTGTCCAGTATTGGAGGCTCCAGACATACACACAAAGAGAAGGGACATGTGTACTTCCTTGATGCCTGAGGTATACCTCCACCGTCATGTTGTTCAATGCAATCAAAACACTATGACACCTATGACATTAACCCACCACTGTAAGGTTAGGAACACTGCCTGCATTTCTCAGTTGCTGATGTGAATGGCTGCTTCAAGACCAGTCTCTTAAGAACTACTCTCTCTGGTTCCTGGTGAACACTCTATCCCGAATCTGATGTGTCCTACACAGAAAGGAGTGAGGTATGGGGCTGTGAAGGGGTACTGATAATCCTACTATAGACTGAAAGCCTCCACTACTTATGCCCTCTAATTTGGTACGGAAGAGACATAAGGAGGAAGCTTGTTGTTCAGTCTTGTAATGAATAAGTCTACTATGGCCTTCCCCACCGCCGACAAAGTGATTATGCCATTAACTGGTGCAAAGACCATTCCATGAAGACAACATGGCAATTGTCTGGACAGACTGTCCACCTGCATATTCCTTTTGTCTGGAAGAATGGCAGATTCTGAGAGTGATCTCCTCTGAAATTGCCCAATGAAGGAGGTTCAAGATATACACAAAATATAGAAGGGGCATGTGTACCTCCTTTATGCCTGCAGTATACTACCACCACTGTATTGTGCAAGTCAATCATAACACAATGACACCTTATGAGGTTGGCACACCCTTGTAGGGTTAAGAACATTACCTACACTTCTTAGTTGTTTATGTGACGGGCTGTTTCTTCCACATACCACAGCCACTTAAAAATTACCCCCTCTGGTTCCAGATGAGCACCCTATCCCAAATTTTATGTGTCTGTTTACAGACAGTAGAGGGGTGTGGGGAGTTGAATTCCATCTCTGATCTGGAAAATATCATGATCTAGGTGATTGCAGGTCCCTGTGCAGTCTCCAATTTGCTGCAAGCAGGAACTGGAGGGTGCATTTAGAGTTCCCAGAAATGAGAAGAAAAGACAAGTCAACCACAAAGTCTTGGCCATGAGACCCATTATGAGTGACAGAATATGAGAGGTCCTGTGTCAGAATATGAGAGGTCCTGTTTGGTGGATTGTGAACTGTCCCTTGACTGGGGAGCAAATTGATCTCCATGTACACAAAGATCCAACTTCTCTAGACTGGGGATTAGACCCAGATGAGTCCCCATCAACCAAGAGAGGGATAGATCCTTCAGGAAAGTATCTCTGGACCACCCAGTCATTGAAATACCAGTGTGTTACGTATATTTAATTTGCTTTGTTTGTTACTTAGTTTTATTTTATTTCATTACATTCTATTGTAATGTAACATTGTATGTTGGACATGACCTTGTCCAAAACTGAGTTCATTTCTGCCTGACCCAAATTGAATTTTTTATTGTATTCATTGTAAACAACTAATAATACATAGCTAAATTATTCTCTATATGTATAGGTTTAAAATCAGTATTATTATTAACAGAAGAAGTAAATATGTTTATTCGGGTCAAAGTTTTGGAATTTTCTAAGTGAATTATACATAATCCAGATTATTGTTTTTTAACATCAGATCATTCCAGAAGTTCACTTTCTATTAGGTAATTTTTTTTATAGAAAATGCTAATTGTGACCAGTGGTCAAGTAAAGAACTATATATTGTAACTGAGATGATTTTATTATTCGTGCTTTAACATCTAGCACTTTCAAGTTGTATCATGTTGTGTCCAGTTGGGATGAATTTTATTTCTTCGAATTATTGAATTCAAGTGATTATTTCCTCTGGAAATACAAAAGTGCTCTGATAACATTCTTGGATAGAGACATTCATTGGAATTTATAGTGAATTCAAACCTGGAATTATATTACTGTAATTCCACAAAAGACTGTTGACACATCAACATTTTATAAGCTACCACAAACACATCATTGCCTTCAGTTTTTGGATTTATTCTGAACTTTTACTGAATTTTATTCTGGACTTTCAATTACTAGGACTTGTGTCTGTAATTCTCGGATTATTTTGGGATTTAATTCGCAATACCTTAAGTTCTTTTTCCTCACATATTCTAAGGAAATAAATTATTTGTTAAATTTTACAAAGCTTGTTGTCTTTCACTCTTTTCTGTTGCTTATTTTAAAAGCATAGACTTGTAAGAAGTGAATGAGGTTCCCTAAATACCCCAAGTCAGCTGCTATTACCCTCATCAATGTCGCAAAGGCTCTTGGTCAGGACAAGGCCAACAATGAAATACCTCTTGGCAGAGACAAAACTGGAGGTATTTCCAGTGACATGGGAAGACAGGAATGTGAATGTACACATCCTGTAGATCTATGGAGACTGCCTGATCATTGGGCCTTACAGCATTCCTCCCTAAGAAACTTGTTTAAGGCAGGAAGACTAATAATGGGTAAAAACTTTCTGCCTTTTTTCAATACCAAAAAGATCTGGGAATAGAAACAAGACTTTCATTAAATGTTTGCCTCTCTCAACTGCACCCTTATGTAGAAAAGTGTGCACCTCTTCGCTTAGATGAAACAGTCTGGAATGGAGATGAAGGTCCATGCAGGATGAGGAGGTTCCCAGAAATGAACCCAGTAATCATCATCTAAGTAGAAAGTACCTATGCATCATCTGTGATGACCAACCAAGCATCTGAAAAAAGGGCCAATTGGGAACCTTATGGGATACAGAGATGATGAAGACAGTGCAGGAGAAGGTGCAACTAAGTGGAACAAACAGCCTCCTTCCTTAGAAAAGAGGAAGGAGTCTGTAGACTTCTCTTGTCCTCTAAGACTTCCTCATCTAGTGAAGTATGGGTTGAAGGAAGTTTTAAGTGGTGATGCTTGTGTGGCTGTTGAAGTAGAAGCTCTGCCAAGAGTGCCACTGACATTAACAGTGCATGCCTCAGTTTTGGCCACAGCCTCCAGCAATCACTGAAGAGTTGCTAGAGACAACAATTCCTCCTTCAAGAGAAAGGAAGCAGACAAAATAAATCAGCATGAGATGCTACTATCACCTAGGTTTAAGCCTTTAGGCTTCCAAGTATTAAGGGGCCAAGCTGGAGAATAAACGAAATAACCAAAGGTGGAAACCAGTGGTTGAAGCAGAGACGAGTGAGCAGACCACCTCTTATGCTACCTGGTGGTCTCTTGGCCATAGAAAAACTTCTGCACTGTTTCCCATACCATCGCCTTGTGTGGGAGCAGGGGAAGATCGAAACTAGAGTAGGCACCAGAAAGCCTCTCCAAAGTACAAAAAATCCTAGCATCCTCAGTCCGAGGCTACTGATCAAAACCCAGTGTCTGGTTGCTTCATGAGCACTGCATAGTGGCCTGTGATTAGTCAAAGACCTGCCAAGCGAAGATGATCTGACAGACAAAACAGTTTCCATTGAACCAAAGTCAACATCAGTTCTCTCTCAGAGCAAAAGTGCTGTTCTTCCCTGTCTTGAGGAAGGCACAACTCACTCTTATATCAGTCAATGGTATTTCACCACCCTCACAAGGGCTTATCCTTGCCAGGAAGGTGAAATTTGCTCTCAGGTATGATTTTCTCCATTCTCTGTTAGGAGGGATCAAGAATCTATCCCAAACAGATAATGATGACATCAAAACAAGTTTGAGGAATCCAAGGCCTTTTTGCGATCTCTAAACCATCAACATTACTTCTTCCTGTTCCTCTTGGAATGCAGACTTCCTTGAGACCGAAGGTGATCTAGACCTGTCCTGGGAATGGAGGGGGTCATCCTGAGATGCAGAGGAACATGAGCTACATTTCTTCCTCTCTCTATAAGTGCAGTGACTTTCTAACAAGTCACACAATGCATCTGTCCATATGCAACAAACAAGACATCCATGCATGTGAGCATGTTTAGTACACGACAGACAATTGGGTTGAGTGTCCATAGTGGCCTTCTTTGGTCCACACTTACTGACACCTTGTGACATACATTATATGCTGGAAGAGGAATGGGAACCAAAAAAGGGTAGGCAATACTTACCTTGACATTGGTACTAAGAAGGAAGAACCATTAACAGAAGCACCCTCTTTGCTGAGCAAAGTGCAAAATCCCTTTAATTTCAGCCAAAAGAAACACAAAAACATGCATATGATGCAAGGACTGGTGAGAAAAGCCTCAAACAAGGAAGGATATGCTTAGCCAAAACAGTTAAGGACAGCAATGAAGGCAAAACTCATTCAGCGTCCTGATACATGTATACTCACACGATAGTTCAAAACAAAATAGGCAATGCAATACTAACAGGTAATTTATTATTGCAGTTCAAATGAAGTGGGGTTTCTTTGGAATGGGGCAGAGAGGTGTTGACTACTTAATAATGCTACTGATGCCAAAATTCCAACCTCCATTCCTGCTCATATGCCTTGTGGTCTCAATCCAAATAAAAGAGGAAGATATATGTTAGCTATGACTGAGAAATCAGACTGGGATCATGTTCTTTTCAATTCTGGGCCTCAAATTACTAAATGGAGAGGGAATATTTAGCTTGGTCTGGGGACCTGGCATCCCAGGAAAGAAAGCAATGCAATAGTAGCAAATATTGTATTACTGCTATTTAAAAAAAAATTCATATTTTTTATGCTATGGTTCTGATCTTTTTTATACTGTCGTCAATCTGGATTTCACTAACACTGTATTAGACATCATGATCGCTAAGACCATTACTTTTCTCCAAATATGTTTAAGCACCAAGAGCACCGAGAATTGAAAGTATGACTCAGGAATTATTTGCTTTCACTAAGTAAGGTCATCTTCTAAAGTACAGCAAATTATATCAAACACAAGTCATTTAGGTAATTATGCAAAGAGTGCATATCTAACTATCATATAATACTGTACTGATGAGTAATGCTAAGTGTTTTCTTCAAAGAATAAAATTAGGTCAGGCATTGGTGGTTCACATTCAGTAAACGGAGAGGGAAAAAATGAGTAATACAAAATTTTAGTCTAACCTACCAACTACCCAAAATAATGTGTGAAACAGGGTTGAAACAATACACCAGTGCCATGTATTGACATGATTCAAAATACACACATATAGACTTGATAGTCTTTTCATCTTTCCAAGGTCTGTCAGTGGTAGGGTGGAGCCATTTTTTATGTGATGACATCTTGGTTGTATTTGGAGAATACAGATTACAGACATATTCTTATGATCTGTTCATATGCCATTCTCATCCCTGACAGGATAATAAAAAATACTTCTAAACTGGCTACCTTTTAATTGTCAGTGGTTTTTAATTCAACTTTTAGGGCATTTATGGCAGCTTCATTTGATCAGATGCATCACTCCTCTTGATCACAATCACCATTGTTTTGCACTGTATGAATGCATCAAAAACATCTTAGTTATGTCTTTACTTAAATTTGGAAGGCATTACGGTCTTGTATGCAAAACATCAGAAATAGTACAATTTCCTCAAGCAAGGAAAATCTTTTATGGAACAAGTCTGAATGTAGAAGCGGAGATGACTAACAATCAAATTCATCATACTGTACTTACCGCATATGCAAAACAACTGTGAACAGCTACAAGCACTCGTTTCAGTCAGTGAAAAAGGAACTTATAGCCAACACCTCCACACATTCTAGAAATTAATAGGGTGACTATAACACAATCAGTTTGGAATCTGCTTTTGTGACAATTCTGTGCAAATTTTTTAGTCCTGTTGGCACAATCAGTTGCTAATTACGTAACATTGTAAATGGAGACATTCCAAACTTGTTCCTTATGTATGTCTTACAAATCATTTAATAGTCGCTTTGTGAGAAGCATGGAATAAGGGGTTGGGGGGGGGGTTGCTTGGTATTAGTCTCCTTGTTTAATTTGTATAAGGTAGTGGGTGTTGTCAATATTTATTTTAACGACAGAAATGAATACATATGCCTGTTACAACTGTCTCAGATGAAATCTCTGCTTGAAGAACAAAAGGGGAAATTACAAAATATTATTCACAACTGCTGAAAATTAAACTTGTATATGGTAGATATCATTTTGTTTTTTTTATTCTTCACCTTGTTTATCAATAGGGGTATCAATATGGAAAAAGTAAAGATGCATCAATATAACAATTAAAATGAAAATGGAAACACAATTATAACCTTTTAAGTCCCTACTACTACTGATACTTTTGACAAATACAAGGCAGGCCCATCATGGTGGGAAAATATATTACAGTAGCTGCCAAAATCAGTCATACCGGGTAATGCTGAGTGTAGAGAGAGTAGCTGGTAGGGACTGTAGATGCCTGGGATGCATGCAATCCTGAGTAACGCGGATCCTGGGTTGAGTAGACATAGGTGCCAGGACGCTGAATAGTAGCAGAGGGACTCTGTGGCCGGGGTCTCTTGTAGGGGGATGCTCCAGCATCATGAGGAGAACCTCCTGGTCCCCTGCAAACACGAGAAGAAACATCATGTATTCCTGTCCAAAACTTTGCTCTATTACATGAAAACAAGGAATTCCATGAAAGTATATGTCCCACCCACCCACCCCCACACTTATAACCATACAGAAACCTTAATATTTTCAAATGACCCTGATCTTGCATGTGGGTCATGAAGATTGGGGTGCACAGATATTCAACAGACCTAGTATGACATCTATCCTACCCAGGGTCTGGGTCCTAGGAATACACAGCAAAACCTGAACCAAAAATTTATCAGAGATTTAAAAACATCCCTGACTTTGCTTGTGGTCAGATGGAGGGTAGCAATGCATGAACATTTCCCAATTCTAAATTCCAAGTATGATAGCTACCTCTTCAAGGGTTTTCCACCTATGACCATAAAGGAAAACTTTTTATCACAATTATAATGAAGTCTGGGTGGTTGTTGTGGGATGTGTGCAGAAGAAAGATGAAACTGATTCATGGGCCATCCATGAAAGTCATTCTTTATTTCCTTAAAAGTTCATAAACTTATTCTCATAAAGAAAAATTTGAACCAAAAACATCACCAAGAATTATAATGACCGTGTCTTCAGAGACCACTGCTGAGTGAGATATCTTGATAAAACACTCTCCATACACCAATTTACTGATTATATAAATTCTATGACTTGATATGAGAGACCATTTGTCTTGAAAGACCATTTATTTTTTTGGCAATGGGGAGGTCTTTCAAGGCAGGTTCAACCATATATGCTTTAACAACATATCAAGGTAACTGTTTCAATATGGTGAAAAGATTTAACTGGATCTTCAATTGCAGCAAGTTTTATGTCATTTCTCTATGACCTAAAACAACTTACCTAGTGACTGCCCTGGAAATAACATATCTCTTTCAAAAAACTTAGAGACTTAACATGTCTACTGTTGGACTCAAGGGCTCCTGTCAGATTTGTCTCCCATGAACATGGTTTCTGTGTGTGTGTGCATGTATGTGTGTGCGTGTTTGTGTGTGTGAAAGTGTAGATGTATACATGTGTCAAACATTTTTCAATGAAGTTTCCACCATATTTTTACAATGAATTGTGGCTAAACATTAGTTTAATTGAAAGGACCACAACAAACCTCACACATATTCTCCACACACACTCATTATTATATATTGTCTTATGTAGATAAATGCTGTACTTCTCCTATGAGAACTCCTAGAAGTTTGCCTAATAAATTTTCAAAGTGCAAAGCTAGGCTTATAATCAGACAAAGATATCTTTAACATGTTAAAAAATTCTGTAAATGCAGTAGTTTCCACATATCAAGAAGATTTCTGTCACTCATGAAAATATACAGGACAAACCAAAGAAAAACTGAAAACAAAAGAGCATCTGATGTCATCTTCAAATTGGAATATACCCTTTTTATGCCAAATGTTGGTTTTAGTATTGCTCAAGAATGATAAACATGCTTTGACTCAGCAAACATGACTAGTACAAAGACTGAATATTTCTCATACTAAGCATGCTTTTCAGCTTTACTCCTGACATCTGAGGGCACGGAGAAATAAAAAAAAATTGCATAAATTAGTAAAGTACATGTGAATTAAAGCACCCCACAGAATGAAAATACAATTATGACATGGCCAAGGATCAGTTCTGTTTCCAAAAGTCCCGTACGTATATGGAGTACAGTAAAAATTTGATAATACATCTATAACTCCAATACACAACATCATCTGAATGATTAGCTTAAACTCAGTCACATTTATCACTCCAATACATGATACCATCTTTAGACTCAGTCACATCAATTAATCCTATACACAACATCAACTGAATAACTAGCTTGAATTTAGTCACATGAATTATTCCAATACAACATCACCCTGAATGACTAACTTCAACTCAAGTCACATCTACCACTCCAATATAAAATGCCACATGAATGACTAGTTTAAACTTAGTTATATCTGTCACTCCAATACACAACACCAGCTGAATGACTAGTTTAAACTTAATAAAATTTATGACTCCAATACTCAACACCAACTGAATGACTAGTTTAAACATAATCAAATCTATCACTCCAGTAATGGACATCACCTGAATGACTAGCTCCAATTTAGGGACCCCAGGTGGCTGAGTGATCTGAGGCACTTGCCATTATGGATCACTGACATCACCCCTCTGTTCGTGTGGGTTTGAGTCTCAGGCTTGGCCAATCTGGGAATGTAAGAAAGCTTCCCATGAATCATTGGTTCTTCCAGAGGTTTTCCCAGGTTCTTCCTCCACAAATAAAACTGGCCACCATGAATAGCCTATCATGTGCTAAAAATGGATTAAAGCCATAACAACAACAACAACAACAACAAAAGCTCCAACTTGGTCATATCAGTCACTCCAACACATGACATCACCTGAATGACTACTCCAACACTATCACATCAATCACTCCAATACATGACATCACCCAAATGACAAACTCCAGCTTGGTCATATTAGTCACTCCAACACATCACATCACCTGAATGACTACTCCAACTCAGTCACATCAGTCACTAATATATGACATCACCTCAACTTGGTCACATCCATCACTCCCATACATGATATCACCTGAATGACAAGCATAAACTCCAAAACATGACATGAACTGAACAACTAGCTCCAACTCGGCCACATCATACATGACATCACCTGAATGATTACTCCAACTCGGTCACATCAGTCACTCCAACACATGACATCTCCTTAATGACTACTCTAGAATGGTAGCATCAGTCAAGCCAACACATGACATCACCTGAGAGACTACTCTAATATGGCAGCATCAGTCAACCCAACACATGACATCTCCTGAATGACTACTCTAATATGGCAGCATCAGTCAACCCAACACATGATATCATCTGAATGACTACTCTAATATGGCAGCATCAGTCAACCCAACACATAATATCATCTGAATGACTACTCTAATGTGGTAGCATCAGTCAATCCAACACATGGCATCACCTGAGAGACTACTCTAATATGGTAGCATCAGTCACTCCAACACATGACATCTCCTGAATGACTACTCTAATATGGTAGCATCAGTCAATCCAACACATGACATCTCCTGAATGACTACTCTAATATGGCAGCATCAGTCAAGCCAACACATGACATTACTTGAGAGACTACTCTAATATGGCAGCATCAGTCAACCCAACACATGATATCATCTGAATGACTACTCTAATATGGTAGCATCAGTCAACCCAACACATGACTTCACTTGAGAGACTACTGTAAAATGGTAGCATCAGTCAATCCAACACATGGCATCACCTGAATGACTTTTCTAATATGGTAACATCAGCCAACCCAACACATGACATCACCTGAGAGACTATGCCAACTTGTTAACAGCAGTCACTCCACCACATGACATCACCTGAGAGACTACTCCAACTTGGTAACATCAGTCACTCCAACACATGACATCACCTGAGAGACTACTCCAACTTGGTAACATCAGTCACTTCAATACATGATATCACCTTAATGACTAGGTCTAACTCAGCCACTTCATTCACTCTAAAAACAGCCCACCTGAATGACTAGCTCTGTCTCAGTGTAAAGCCCTGGATTACCTGCAACCTCAAAAAGGAACAAACAACAGAAAACTCAAGCAAACACTGGAGGGATGATCAGGAATTCCCTCATACAAATATACCCCAGCCTTTCCTGCATCCAACCCCAATAACTATGGTTGAGACTAGTCTGCCATCTTTACCATACATTTCTGGGACACTATAAATGTTGCAACTGAAAAGTTTCCTCCCTTGTTCTGGATAATTCTTGATTATTAGAATTTTTTATTTTTCAAGCACGTGGAAAAGGTAGGTGGAGGAGGCCAATGAAATATGACAGTGGATACCGATACTAAACATGGACAAGGGACTTGAATTACCACCCATCTACACCAGTCTCCTCGTATCAGGCTACACAAGTCTCCTTGTATCAGGCGACCATTTTAAGGCAACCATTATGACACGTGATCAACTGCAATTGCTGATCAAGGCAGTGTGATTTTGCAAAATATTTTCAAACTCTAAGATGTCAAAGATTTTTATTCTCTGAGTAAGGGAAAATTATAATAACCACCATAAAATTTGGAACACACTAATTACTATTTTAAAAATAACGATGTAATGCAGTGTTAATTGTGACATTTCAATAATATTTTTCACGAGTTTTGCGACACTAGTATTTAATGTAAGCTTCTTTGATTTGTTTGTTCAACTAGCATGACTACTTAATTAACTGTTTGATGACCCACTGATTAACTGAGAACACAAAGTATTGGCTGAAAAAGTCTACCTGTACTAAAGATTAGTTAAACACACATCAGATATTCTGACATCAACTGTCTAGCACACAGTTGTAACCATAACACTAGCAACAATATTAGTCCTTTTGTGATTTAATTTCATCTAAAATACATTGCTTGTGAACTGTACAAAATATAATGGCAATTCAACAATTACAAAGTCATTGACTACTTTAACCAGTAGAATAGTTGCTGTCCTAAATATGAAAATTAGGTAAGACACAATCATTTAACTCCCAAAAAGACCAATAACTTCAAATGTCTCTTTTCAGGAATTATATTTTCAAGCATGGTAGTGGCAAATCAAGTTGTTGAGATGTCAGTTGAGTCCAAGACCCATCTTGTCTATACTTACTTATAAGTCGAGTCAAACTGCAAGAAACAAAGATCCTGATCTGCTGTAGCATAATGTGCCTGCAGGCCTGGGACTTGGTTGTTCATTCTACTGATCACTCCTAACAAACTGCACAGACCCAGATCTGCTGGTGCATTATACAGAGGCAGATTTATGTCTGTGCAGTTTGCAGTTGGACTCATCTTATAAGCAAGTACAGATGGTATTTTCTGTTCATCTTGTGTTCGTTTCCATATGTTCTTGGATTTATTTCTCCAAAAGCGAATGAACCAGTGCATTAAAAATACTGATGGCTTGGAGGGTTTTGATAATATGATACATGCACATTAAACATATTCAAAGGGATGAACATAAACTACAAGATATCAGTAATCATGTTACTTTTGGATGATTAAGCAAACACCAACATCCAACTAAATACATGTAATCTGAAATAGATATTTTAAAGTCTTTTCTTCAATTTGTCTCTCAAATGAGAACTGATTACAAAATTCATTAATATGCTGCGATGCAATACTTATGCAATTAACTTTTTATTAAACATTTTCTTTCCAAAAGATGCATTGTTTGAAACACTAAACAATTACCTTTTGACCATTACAATGGAGGTAACCACTAACAATTTATAACGATTTCCTCTTCGTATCAAAATGAGTTTATTTCATTTGATATAGCCTAATTTACTTTTTCAAAGCCAAAAGATGTCACTGTTGGTTGGTTTTCAATGACTCTTTTTCAAAAACATTATTAACTATATCATGCCAAGGAATGGGAGCTATGTCCTTTTCCCAAGGACACAAGGAGGCAGTAAATCAGGACTGGCTGGGCAGGCATCAGACCTACAACACTTGTATTACAAACCTGACACTCTACCAACTGAATTACCATTGATCCCAAAAAGACAAAAGAGCTAAAATAGAAACATGCTTATTATTAGACTTGGAGGTATGAATTAATATCCTCAAGCCAAGAATAGAAGTAAAGGTAAAAAGTTAGTTACTGCATTCCAATCAACAACTGAAGAATTATTTCCATATTAGGCACAGTTTTAGGTATGTGTGGGGTGCTAAACACAATTTTTTAGTTCACAAGCTTAGGGACAAGGAACCAAATCATTTTATTTGGTACCAAGATGCATGACAATTACAGTATAGTGACAGTGCAAAAACACTTCAACAAAAAGTGCAAATAAAACAAATGATGTTTTTCAGTGACTATGTTAGTGACTGTTGACAGCAAATTAAATTATTTAAATTTATAACAGTCTGCTATAAAATGGATGTGTGATAGTAAACTTCCATTAAATTTAATAAACTTGCCTTAAATTTACAAAAAGCCAGTAAAAGATTATCTGCTCAGCACAATAAGCAGCCAAATGCAGAGAATCAGATCATGCCAGTGGCCTAAGCTGTTAGAGCTTCCGCTTAAGATGCAGGAGGTCATGCGTTCAAACCCTGGCAGAGTCATGCCAAAGACTTATAAAAATGGTACTAGCTGCTGCTTCACTTTGCGCTCAGCATTAAGAGGTTAGTATTAGGACTGGTCAGCCTTGTGTCAGGATAATGTGAGCGTGAGGGACGTAATGCTACACGTCTGCAGCATGATGCCCCAGTGCCAGACATCACTATAAACTGCCACATTGTAGACATCGTAGCGATATGACTAAAATTGTTAAAGCATCATTAAAAATCTCAAACATACATACACATGTTAGTCCGAAAAGTGTACAAAACAGTTCTTTTTACACATAATGTAAACTAACTTTAGCTTATTATGTCACTGGTTAGATAATAGATGTGAATAATTTGCTATATATTGCATCAAGGCACAAAAGTCATTCTGAGTAATACTGTGCAACTCTTTAAAAAAAATTCTACCAGAGTGTGATTTGTCAATACAGTATGTCCATCTTCTGATGATGACCATAATATCAATGTTTCACAATGATCTGCTACAGGGTACTATATAAACATATCTAAATTTGTTTGATAAAGAATGAGCAGGACAAAATTCAGGACATTTTTAGATATTTAATAAACCTGACCAGAGGGAAATTTAAGTACCCTAAAGGAAGACATGTCCAGGAAAAATTTTTTTATGGCAATCCTACATTAAGAGACGTAGGATAGAAATGCAGAGTCCTAACTCAGCATAAAAGGCTATCCTGATTATATGCAACACTGATTCAACTGAGATTGCAGATCTCCAGAAGTAGCTGAGCTAGTGACAACTGATTTTTTTTATATTAAATATCCCAGTAAACAAAGGAAGGAAACAGATTCCTAATTCCTATTAAACTGGTGACAGCCAGTGTCAACACACAATGTATGAATCTCATGTCTTATCACTTAGATGAAATGAGAAAATATGATGCCTCACTCAATGGTCCATAGGGGTTTTGGTCACAAACCACAAAACATGAAAGATTCAGTCTGAGCATAAAAGAGTGGGAGATAGCTCTCTGCAGCTCAGACTACTTAATGAGGTCAGCAAGGTGCAAATCCAACCAAATGCTGAGCCCCAAGAGAATATAAGTAAGTTGGAAGTGGCAGCTCTATCACCCTTGATAGCTGATACTGATCATCTTTTGTTCAAGAAATGGAAACTAAAGGAAATAAGCAACTGAAGGGCCAGCTAGAATCAATACTTTTCCTCATGCACAAAACAAAGGAAATCTCCACTTGGCAAAAAAAACCCACGTTAATACAGAACCTCTCCTGGCCTGTATGATGCAACTGCCAACCCAGCCTACTAACTATCATCTGGTGGATTGATTGCTTGAGATCAGCCAAGCAGGAAGGTTGAGAATGTGTGGGCTGTTGTCTAGCAGAGCACTCCAAAAATCTCTCTAGTGAGACTGAGACCTGGGCTGATCTATCAACAAGTCGGGAAGATTACTGAACCATGATTGTTGGGGCCATGGTGGAGCTATCAGAATGTGTGTGTGCGTGTTTTGGATTTTTAACGTTGCTTTTAACAATTTTCGGTCAT
The DNA here is from genome assembly GCA_016617855.1 of Megalonaias nervosa. Classification (NCBI taxonomy): domain Eukaryota; kingdom Metazoa; phylum Mollusca; class Bivalvia; order Unionida; family Unionidae; genus Megalonaias; species Megalonaias nervosa. Next base: position 77,927 of record JAECUM010001322.1, read on the forward strand.
ATCACTACAATGTCTGCAGTGTGGCAGTTTATAGTGTTGTCTAGCACTAGCTCATCATGCCGCAGTCATGTGTCATCATGTCCCACCCAGTCACATTATCTTGATACCAGGCCAACCAGTCCCAACACTAACCTCTTAATGCTGACCACCAAGTGAGGCAGATGCTAGTACCATTTTTATAAGTCTTCAGTATGACTTGGCTAGGGTTCAAACCAGCGACCTCCTGCATTCAAGGCGGATGCTGTAACCACTTAGGTCACCAGAGCAGTCAAGCTACGAGGATGATCTGAGCAGTGGAAGCTCCGACTTTTTGTAGAACTTCTGGCAGTCAGAACCATGGGAAATCATACATGAATAGATAATCCCACTGGAAGCTGAATGTGTCCATTGTGCATGTTGTCTCAAATTAACTGCTGTGGGGGACATATTGGATCTCAACTTGGCACCATTTCATTTAGGACCAACAAGGCATCATAAAAACCTAGGTATCTGATGGAAACCCCATACAGATATGATTTCTGTTTTGCAGGTGCAATGATAACACGATTTTCAAGATGGATGCCATGATGGCCATATTTGATATCAGACTAGTACCATTTCTACTTAGTACCAACTAGACGTCAGAAGTCTTTTGGAGAAAGCACAATAGTGATATGACCAGCCATCTAGGAGAAGTAGTGATAACAAGATTTTTAAGATGGCCATTGATGTCACATAGGGACCATTCTGATTTACAACCAAGTAGACATCATAAAAATCTTTCAGTGAAAACCCCATGCTGATATGACCATTTATTCAGGAGAAATAGTGATGACAAAATTTTCAAGATGGCCACTGTGGCAGGTATACTGAATGTCTGAATGGCACCATTAGGACCAATCAGACGTCACAGTAAGTCTTTAGTGAAAACCCAATCTTGAGATGACCATTTATTCAGTAGTACAGATATTTTCAGGATGGCCACTATTGTGGCTACAATTGCCATCAAATCTGCACCATTTTCATACAGGACCAACTAGACATCATAAGAAGTCTTCTAGTGAAAACCTCATTGTAATGTTTTTTATTCATGAGAAGTAGCAACAACAAGATTTTCATAACAATCACTGTGGTGGTCATATTGAACATCAGATCAGCACAATTTTCATTAGGGACCAAAGAGACATCACACAAAGTCCTATTATGAAAATCCCATGTTGATATGACCATACTGTTTATTTTAGACCAACTAGATATAACAAGTCCACAGGTGAACACCTCAATATGACTTTCCATTCAGGAGGAGTAGAAAAAACAAGATTTGCAAGCTGGCCACTGTGGTGGCCATATTGGATAACAGACTGGCACCATTTTCTTTAGGACCAAGTAGACATCATAAGAAATCTTCTGTAGAAAACCCCATGTCAATATGACTTTATATTCCATGATAACATAGATTTTCAAGTTGGCTGTTGTGGCAGCCATATTGAAGATCAGATCAGCAACTTTTCCTTTAGGACCACTAGACATCAGAGAGAGTCTTTTAGTGCAAATCCCATGCTGATATAACCATCCATTCAGGAATAACAATAACAAGCTTTTCAAGTTGGTTTCAGTGGTTGCCATACTGGAAGCCTGAACAGCACTATTTTAATTTAGGTCCAACTCAACCTGACAAAGTTTGTGTAAAGTTTTGATGCACTCCTCCAAGTAGTTCAATAGGAGTAGCAATAAAAAATTTGTGTTGACAGATGAACAATGGACAACAAACCTTAACTATCCCATAAGCTCTTCTTGTCTATGAGGAGTTGAGCTAAAACAAAAATCAAATTTTGTCTTCTTTGGCTCAACAGTTTTAATTTATCTTGCTTACAAGAAAGCCTGACTGCTGGATGGACAGACAGCACAAAACCAGTGTGTATCCTACCCTTTTTGCTGTACATTAAGTGATAAGTGCAATCAAAAACAATTATGAAATTTGCATATGTTCTAGATGGTTACAAAAAAGTGTTTTCTATTTTTAAAAAATCCAGAATGCTCTCAATTGTGCCAGTAGTTTTTGAGGACTGAAGATGCAGGAATCTAGCAAAATTTGAGGTTTTGCATGAAACATGCATAATTAGCAACAAAATTAAATGTTAATTTCACAATGTTTCATTGTATCATGTGTGTGTCTGTTATTGTGAACATGTAATGATTATGGCATAACAACAAATACTCTTACAAAAAATATTTCAAGTTATCACCAAACTGGAAGGCAAAATCAGCCCATACCCAAACTTGTCCTATTCAAGTCCTTTATACCAAGATGCTTTCCATCAAATTTGATCAAATTATGCTGAGTGCTGTTTAGGAAAGGCTTCTCTATTTCAACAGCAGATATGTTGTTTGGCAGATCTGAATGACTCAAATAAATTTCAATGAGCTTCATGACAGGATGCTTTCTGTCAAATTTGGTCAAATTCTGTTGAGTGGTTTTTCAGAAGTCGAATAGTGCAACTGTGAATGAAAAATATAAAATGCATGATGGGCAAAGGATCATACCATAAACTCACTCGGCCTTGTAGTCAAGTGAACTAAAAATCTTTACTTAAAACTTAACAAAGGGTTTCAAATGACCCTGACCTTGCCAGAGGGTCAGAGGGAACATATGGTATGTGCACATTAAAAGGCAGTTTCTTACTGAAAAATTTCAAGTATGAAAGCTATCACTCTGAGGGTTTGGGACATGTGACCATACAGAAAAATTTCAACCAAACTTTTAATACTTGTTGATTACAACTAAAACAATGGCTGAGTAGTGATACCTACTGTGGTGATACCTACTGATATGTTTTACCAATGCTAAAGCAGGTAAAATCTTTCCCAGCAAAATAAAACAATTATCTTTCTCTTTAATGGAGGGAAATGATCACATAAAAACTGAACACTGTGAAGATGAAAAGGTAATAAACCTGATCTGCTCTTTGCAGGAAATCACCAAGAAAACAGACAAAGATCCTGAGAAAAAAGGCTTACCATAAATTTTCTTTATCCTTAGGTGTGGTTCTGATAATATAGCTATTTAAACAGAAAACATATATCTGAAATGATGCTAAATAAATCAATAATGAAAACATGCTTCTTCACCTCTTCAGTGCCAAAAGGTTTATTACTTGCAATGAATGGTTACAAGGGTGTGTTCATGTGAAGGCCTGTGTGTGTGTGTCTTTTAATTAAAGTCTGCAAAGACACAGAATGTGTTATCCATTTTGGAATAACTATAAATTGTATTCCATGCAAATGATGTCAAAGGATGGGTTCACCTAACAAAGGTTCATACAACTGCTATGGACTGCTCCGGTGGCCAGTGGATAGAGAGTCCGCCTCGGATGCAGGGGGTCACGGGTTCAAACCTCGGCCGAGTCATATAAAAAACTAACAGCTGCCTTGCTAGGCGCTCAGCATTATGAGGTTAGTGTTAGGACTGGTTGGCCTGATGTCAGGATAATGTGACTGGGTGGGACATCATGCAACATGTCTTCAGCATCATGCCCCAGTGCCAGACATCACTATAAACTGCCACACTGCAGACATCGTCGTGATATGACTGAAAATTGTTAAAGCTACGTTAAAATTCCATATCACACAAACACACCACTGCTATGTAATTTCAGTTTCATATGAAACCAGTGAAATGTCATTTTTACCATCAGTTTAATAACAGATCTGATGATATTACACTGAAAATTATTGTCAGCATATTTTCAGTTTTATAGTATTACCCTGTCAATCTGATATAAGGGTGTTTTCATGTCTAATAAAATACTGGAGAACTTCCTTATTCGATGTTGAACGTCATCTGGCAATCAGAAAGGCTAAGAACACTCATTTTCTCCATATCTGTCTTTAATGTCATCTAATTCCAGGTCCATATAAAGATGTTTCCCTCAAAAAATTTCCTAATGCAGCACCATTAAAGGTCTTCCTGTTGATCAATATACAAACCATACTGTGCAGCAAAAGGTGATGCCATGCACCTTACATACTTGTGTACAAGTCTGATTCAAATCCGAATTGCAGAGACCAGATCTGCTGTTGCATAATGCAGATCTGGGTCAATGCAGTTTCTTAGGACTAATAAGTAGAACAAACAACAGGGACCCTGATCTGCTGATGCATTATGTGATGCTACATCAGGGTCTATGTTATTTGTATTTGGACCCAACTTGCAAGCATATATACAATTACACAGTCTATCCAACTATTCACATGCACAATAAACCCAAAGGTACTTGAGTTTTATATAGACAATAGATACAGATAATGCGTCTTAATCTACGTAAAACAAAAAAAACAAAAACAAAAATTGGATATTTAATAATCAAGTGGCATAAGTGTGCCTGATATCTCACACCATATAACTGACATGCAATAGCATGTGAAAACAAATTCATACATTGATGAAAATATGGAGTGGAAAGAATATGTATATATCTGGTCTGATGCTCAGTAAAAACTGAGGAGTACTTGTTACAAAATCTATAAGGCCTAAAAAAACAATGTTTCCAGTTTGATGCCAAACAAAATCATAGGAGTATTTAACTGCCACAAAGTCTATATAAAGCTAAAAAAAAATAATAATATACATTTTCCAGATCAGAAACTGTGTTGGTCAGTCAGAATAAGATTTCTGTTTTTATTCATTTTTCCCCGTCCATTTACTGAAAATGAACCAAAGTTGCATGGTTTAATTTTATTCCACTTTGGGGAAAACCCTGTCAGTATTACCCTAAAACATAATGTTATACAGCATTTGTGATATGGACTGTATATAACATTATTTAAATAATTATTAATTATTAAGCATGTAATTTTTATTTAAATAATTATTTAAACACTTTGCTTTTGATATAACTTGTTGTAACTAACCACATAAAACAAAACAGCACATACTCATGCTTTCTAATCTATGTCCAGTAGACACTAAAAGTACTGGGAGAAATAGTAAGCATCTTAATGAGTGTGATTTTGAACAGTAGATGGATGAAATGAAATGTAATCAGGTCGCAATATTCTGAAAATCTGGAATTTGTTTTGTTTTTATGCTTGTGATTTTTAAGTTTATGCATAGAATTTCTGGAGTCAGTGCACTGAAACTGGAGGGTCCGCCAATTTGGACTAAAGACAATTAAAGGGTATGTCAATATGGTCACGTAGGCACATTTACTAAAATTAAAAAGAAATACGAATTACTGTTCTAAAATTTAATACTGAAATAGTTTAACCAAAGTCTATTCAATCCTGACTGTTAAATGCCCTGCACATAAAATGCCATCAAAAAACATCCTGACAAAATTTTTGATAGCTAAGTGCATTTACAATGATCAGATACTAAACTGGGTCAAGAAAAAAGGACATTGGGTCTGTCATAACAATAACTGGGTAGTACGAATTTGTTTTCAACATGTGCTGCTTTTGTTGTGACATCACAGTGTGTGACATTCAATCAGGTTGGTACTGGAATGTGACCTCATGCAAAAATTACCACTTAATTATTTCTCAGGGTGTGTAAATAATGACCTTCCCAAGGAATATGGATGTATCAGAATACAAATAAAGTGAATAATTGCCATTTAAAGGTACGTATAATTGAACTCTAAAAAGTGACACCCATTTCTAAAATAAGTCAGTTCTGAATACTTTTACGATAAATCTGTAAGTCATTCACGGGAAAAGCTTACTGGGTTTTGTTTTTTCTTAAATAGAAAATATAAATTTAAATTAACATTGCATGCAATAACAAAAAAAACCCCAACTATTTCAGAATTTTAAAAAGGCAATACTGTTTTTAGGTACTTTATGGTTTTGGTCAGTTTCTGTAGGACAAGAAGAGTAAGGTGTTGTTCCAAAGAACATGAAAGAGGAAATTAATTCCCCCGATTGCATACATTTGTTTTCCAAGCTTCTCTTATCCACAATTTCTTTCAACTACCTCGGTGTTACTTTTTATATTTCTGTTGTGTATATTTCTTCACCTTTTAATCATGGATTATTCAATTTAATCCCTTGTATGTATTATTCTACTAACTGAAAAACTTATTTTATTGAAATTTATAAATCTTACATTCAAAATTTGTTTTTAAAAATCTGTTTAAAATATTTTCCACAAGAGGGAGAATGCAGCATAACAGCCAACCTGTGATTGTCCTCAGTCCTTGTCATAGATGAAGGTTACTACCCTTTCTTCAACAGGCAAACTGGGAAGTATGGTATTTTAGCAATTTTTATTAAAAGTGGGCATATTTGATGACATACATGCATCATTTGTAAAATATTTCAAAGAACTCTGTGCCAGGAGGATCTCTGTCAAATTTGGTAAAGTTCTGTAAAGTGGTTCTTGAGAAAAAGTTATTAAAGTATATTGTCAATTTTTTTAGTAATGATGGCCACTTTTGATAGTGGGTTAATATCATTTGAGCAAATCTGAAGGAATTCTATGTGTTCATGTCTTCCTTCAAATATTCATATTCTTTTTGGGAGTTCTTGAAAAGAAATCATATACAATTTTATATATTATCAAAAGCCATATCTGACAGTGAAATGGCTTCATATAAAACAACCTGAAAGAGCTTCAATTCAGGCTGCTTTTGTCAAATTTGGTTAGACCGTACTGAGTGTTCTTGAGAAGAAATGTTTTAAAGGTTTTCCTATTTTTATAAAAGGCACCTCCACCTCACCAAGAAAAAGTTTAAAAAATGTGTGGTTCTAGTAATCAGACCTAGTCCATTTTAATGGCCCCAACCCTATAACTTTTTATCATGTACATGAAAAAAATATTTTTTGTAGTAGACAAACACATACTTTCCTTGACTACTGGCAGCCATATCTGATAGCAGATCAGCATCAACTGAACAGATCTGAAAGAGCTTCATGCCCAGATTCTTCATATCTAAGGTGGTCAAATTCTATTAAGTACCTTATACTCATGTATAAGTCGAATAATTTAGGGGGAAAAAAAGGCCTGGAAGAAGGAGGGGAGGTCATTTATCTGCGGGCCAGTGTCTAAACTTGACAGTTTTTAAGTTTTTTGTTGACTACTGTAAAGACTGTAAATCTTGGGACATGAAAATATAATTTTTTCTGTGTCCTAAGACATATGCATGCACAAAAAAATCATTTTCGGTGACCCGACACTTATTAAACTGTTATCAAGTACTATGACTGATTTTGTTATTATTTTGCATGTGCATATTTTCTGATTTCTCCAACACGAAATTAAATAAAGGTAAATACAGACTTCATAATTCACGGATCGGCTGAGTTTACCCAGGAGACCAGGCTGAACTATAATGTACAGTACTTACACAGTGTAATGCATGGATAGCGTCACTTAAATCCTTATTTATTCCCAAATATATTAGATGCAGATTTTGCTTTCTTCATTATTTTGACCAAATTGCATTCTTCCAGATAACATTTCAACTAGTCCTTAATAGCTGTTCCATTTTACATCGAATCACACGTTCACGAGTTACTCATTTTCAATGATATAAGCGACCCAACAAACTGAGGTAATATTTATGAAAAGGTACGCATGTATAATTGTACAAGGTACATAACCAGCATAACTTACATGTTCATGAAGAGTGGAAATAATAAAGGCTAAAATTCTCATTATAGATCAACTAAGATTATCATCAATCTATGTTTTGTGTTTTGGCTGAACAACATCACAACTTTCCACACAATATAAAGCTTGGTAATTCAGCATCTTCTTTGTTGATAGTTGGTGGATTTGTCGTTTGTTTTCCGACAGCAAAACAGGCCAGTTAATCATTAAAACCCTGAAACTGGCTTGTGTTAAGAGGGAATTTTGACCGGCAACTATACCAGTACATTGATGTGTAATTGCCTTTCATTCCATAATATTAGCATGATTACCCTAGTTTTGTAAAACAGGGTGTAAGGCATACCTGTCAACTTTTCAAAAGCCAAGTAGGAGACTGAATAAAAAATATAGAGACTGGGACTTAAAATCAGGAGGTTTTTCGTGGCATTTTTAAAGCCTTGTTTTCACTAATACTGATCGATCTTCCGGTCTAATGTGGGCGAAATTCGCAAAGGACGTGCGGTTTCTCCCTGTGATGCACCTTATTTTTCCCAAGGACGTGCCCTATTTTCATATTCTGGTCAGCTGTGGCCAAACTGCACAATAGCTAAATGTTAGTCTTAAAAATACAAGCAAGAAAGCCACAGCAACTGATTAAAAGTTACTCCTTATCGATGCCAATATTTTGTGAAAATGACTGGCCTTCCATCATGATTCAAAGAAACCGTGTGTTACGCAAAGACCAGCAATTGATTGGCAAATAAAGGATTGCCAATTCTGTTTAACTAAAGGTACCTAAATAGGCATCCTCACAGTACCATACATGTGGCAATTATTTTCCCCTTGTTGTATATCCGATCTTATGCCCTTATTGTCAACTTGTAAGGCATTTAATATTGTTCACTATAAAACATCTGTATTCTGAATTAGTTTTTGGAGGACACATATACTGCGTAGTGTGTATTTTCATTCCTTCTTTTAATCTAACGATGGTAATTAACGTTTGTATATACAGTATAAAATTGTCAGGTGCTCACTCATTTAAGTTTCTTTGGTGGGAATGGAGCTACAGTATATGGAACTACAGCATTCATGGTGATCATTCCCGGGATTGAAATTAATTGCTGACAATTTTATTGTTGTGGTTTATTTTTTGTTCTGGTTTATTTTCTGATTTTTGTATTGCTGTAGATGCAAAAAATCATAAATTTATGTGAATAATGTTTAAACTTAACATCCTATTTAGTGAAGAAGCGAATACTTCCAAGTAATTATTTCGTCACAACAATATTCACAGGTGATACAACAGAACATGGCTTCCATGGAATGCATAGGATATATCTATTTATGTAGGACTTTTCTTTTTGAGGAGACATGAAAATCGAAGACATAATGTAATAATCAGGAGTCCTCTGCAAAAATCGGGAGATATTATGAAACCGGGAGGTAGGCGTGGAGGGACCCCAAAATTCGGGAAATATTTTTCTTTTCTTCCGGTGTGAGATTTGACAGGTATAGTGTAAGGTCACTCACATCAAAGCAAACTACAACTCAGCTTTTACGGTATTAGCATAATTTTTGAAGGATTATTTCTTATACTTCATTATTGTATTTTGGAGATATCATTAAAGTTTAGTGCAGTGGTGCCCATGATTCGACTTCATGGGATGTACTTCATTCAGTGGAATGTACTTCATTCAGCGTGTGTTCAAACCTACAATGTACATGCGGTGGCCTCATTATGTAAATGCGTTCAGTAGCCTAACTGCAAGCGTTGAATCAAAACGTATTGCTGTTCGTTGTGTTGTCATACTGGGATCAAATTTTAATGAGTTAGGTATTTACAATTTCAAGGTAAAATAAAAACGTAATTACTGGTGCACTGATATAAAATGTCCAATGCAATAATGCATAAACAAAAATCGAGTCAAAAGGGCAAGGTCGCATTACAGCAACTCATGATTGCTCAATTCTTGTCATCGTTTGATCAAATTATACACAAATCTAAATTAGGCAGAAACAATAAGAAAACAGAAAATTAAATAAATTACTTTTCAAACAAGTTTATACCATTTCTTTTTAATAATTATACATGCCAAGCCTGAGATAAGTATATGTGTACTTTTTGTTAATATAAGTTTGCCTAAATAAATGCATTTAGAACTTACCGCGTGCATCTTGTGATGTCTCAGAGTTGTGGGTCGGCTTATACACGGGTCATGCACTTTTTAGTGTTTATACCTGCTCAGTTTGGGAGGTCAGCTTATATGTGAACGGGCTTTGATGCGAGTATATATGGTAGATCTTGAAAAAAGTTGTTAAAAGCTTTTTCTACTTTTATCAATGGTGGCCATATTTAATCACAGATTGGAATCATATTACCACACTTTAAAGAGTTTCATATCAGGTTGCTTTCTTTCAAAGCTGGTCAAATTCTGTTGAGAAGTTCTTGAGAAGAAGTAATTTAAAGATTTTTTTTCCATTCTTACTAATCGTTGCCATATTTTATGGTATATTAGCATCATTCGAAAAAATCTGAAAGAGCTTCAAGCCAAAATATTTTGTCAGATTTGGTCAAATTCCATTGAGCAGTTTTGGGGAAGATGTAAATCTGTGGTTGGCAACCTATTTTACACAGTGTGCCACTTTTTTCCGGATTAATTACAAAATGAAAGAGTGCATGATACCAGTGATAAAGTAACACTGTTAAAATCAAGATTTTTGGCTGCCCTTTGAGTGCCACACAAAATCTCTTGATGTGCCACCTTGTGGCATGCGTACCATAGGCTGCCGACCCCTGATGTAAATAGTGACTGTGAACAGACGATGGATGACATACTGTAACATAACCCCACTAGGCCTTACAATCAAGCAGCTAAAAATGGAGGGGTGGGTCTGGGGGGAGAGTCTCTGAATAAAGCCTCAAAATATTAAAATTTTCTACAAGTTTCCTAAATTATGAAATGGACTCCTCATCATCACTGAGCATGTACTTATCATCAGAGATTTATGGCATGTCATTCATGACAATCATTTGAAATACAACATGAGTGGGTTTGGACCCAACCAGCTCATTTGAATCTGTAACTATGGCCTACAAGTGGTACCAAAATTCATCAATTTACTTGTGTGATTGACCTTCATTTACGCACATATAACAAACCCCCAAAATATCCTCCCTGAAATCTGTCTACATGTGCCAACAAAATTTACAAGAGAAAAATCTGCATATATTTAACCCGGTATATAAAATTGCAAAAATTATTATTAATGAAAGAGTGTATGATACAATTTTAACAATCCGTTTTTTAATACAAATTTTACATTATGAATATGCTAAATTTAAGATTTTTAAAAAAATGTATTAAAATTTTCTAACTAAAGGTACATTATTGATCCTCAGCTATCCTGGTTAACAAATGCAGTTTCTCTGTATAATCACCTTTTGTCACATTCGTGTTCATGAATAATTTATAAAGTTTTTCAAGCAAATTAACTGATACAAACTACTTTAAAAATTAAAATCCCCCCCCCCCATATTTGCAATATTCTGACATCAGCTAAATGAATAACCAATCTGATTTGTACTTTCATAGATGGGTGGTATGGTAATTCAGTTGTTAGTGCATTGGACTTTTGATCCAAGACTTGTGTGTTCCATACCCTCCCAGGCCAGGCTAGGTCAGCTGTCCCAGTCTGCCTTTGAGAAAGGTGCTTAGCTTCCATTTCCTTAGCATGGTATACCCAATAATGTGTTTCAAGTGCTGTTAAAACCCAGCCAACATTTGTCACATATACTTTACTGAGTAATGTAGCTGTAAACCAACACTTTGATAGCCAATGTACCCAGGGCTCATGAATACAGAGAAGCGGAGTTAATCTGTTATATGGGAGCTACATTCAAACATATATTGCCCGTAAACGTTTACAAAACTGGTAACTGTGTAATCACATGTGCATGTGGTACACCTGGTGTTAGTCAATGCACATGTTCAGGCAGTATGTCCTGATGCATTAACAATTATTTCATCATGTACATGTATGTAGCTTTACAACCCAATATCACAATGACATTAGAAGATGTTTTAACTACATTGTCAGATATATTCAACAATGACATGTCTTTCAAAAGGAATCCTATCATACATGTAATAAGAAGTAAAAGACATACAGCAAATCAATCATAAGTTGTGCAAGGCACAAGGGCATAAAAATGAAGAGTCCCTTGAAGGGACTGATGATCTACTGGCCAAAATGAATTTCTAGGAATCCATGATAGGCTATTTTTCTTTTTATCTGCATAGTATTAAAACCATCTCTGATATTATTCAGCTACAGCAAGATTTTCAAGATGGCCCCAATTTTTATTTATGACCCCATAAGAACTATCCTGGTGAAATTCTCATGTTGATAGGACATTCTGTTTTTTAGGAGTAGCTATAACAATGTGTTCAAGACATCTGATCTGCATCAACCAAAAAGACATCATAAGAAGTCATACGGTGAAAACTCTTTGTTGATAAAACCATCCATTTAGGAGGAGCTATAACAATGTGTTCAAGACATCTGATCTGCATCAACCAAAAAGACATCATAAGAAGTCTTACGGTGAAAACTCTTTGTTGATAAGACCATCCATTTAGGAGGAGCTATAACAATGTGTTCAAGACATCTGATCTGCATCAACCAAAAAGACATCATAAGAAGTCTTACGGTGAAAACTCTTTGTTGATAAGACCATCCATTTAGGAGGAGCTATAACAATGTGTTCAAGACATCTGATCTGCATCAACCAAAAAGACATCATAAGAAGTCTTACGGTGAAAACTCTTTGTTGATAAGACCATCCATTTAGGAGTAGCTATAACAATGTGTTCAAGACATCTGATCTGCATCAACCAAAAAGACATCATAAGAAGTCTTATGGTGAAAACTCTTTGTTGATAAGACCATCCATTTAGGAGGAGCTATATATATATACGAGATATACAAGATGGCCACAGATCAGTGACCTATTCATTTTTGACAAACTAGATACCATTAGAAAACTTGGTGAAGACCCCACTATTGATTTTCAATACATTCTTTGTGATTGCCATATTGGATATCTGATAAACACAATTTTTATTTAAAACCAACTAGAAACCATATAAAGTCTTCAACTGAAAATCTCATGCTATCATATAAGTACATGAAGCAATAACAAGATTTTCAAAATGGCTGTTGTGCTCATACAGAATGTCATATCAACACTATTTTCAATGAGGAGTAACATGATATCCAAACTCTTTCAAGGAAAACCACATTCTGATAAAACCATCCATTCAAGTGGATTACCAATAACAAAATTTTCAAGATGGCCACTGTGATGGAAATAATGAATGTCCGGGTTGCACCAATTTCATTTAGAGCAAACTAGAAGTCATCTGGTGAAACCCAATGCCAATGTCACTTTCTATTCAGGATGAGTAGTGATAAGACTGTCAAGATGGCTGCAATGTCAGCTATATCTGATGTTAGATTGGTACTATTTTCATTTAGGACCAACTAGTTATCAAAGAAGTTTTTTAGTGAAAAGCCCATGTTGATATGACCATCCATTCAGAAAAGAACTAGCCATAACAAGATTTTCAAGATGGCTGCTCTGTTGGTCATACTGAATGTCTCAGCAACACCATTTTATTTAGAACCAACTAGATTTTGGGATGAATGTGTTGTGTGGCTTGAAGGCAATCCTCAGAGTTCTTTTGAAGAAGCAACAATAACAAACTTTTGCTAATGGACAGATAGAATAAGGACTGATGTTGGACAAAAGGCCATCCTCCAAGCTCTTCTGGTCTATGACAAGTAGAGCTAAATAAAAAAAAAAAGGTACATGTTCAATTTCCACCATTGATTCAACCTTAAAAAGCTATCATACTGTATCATTGGGCAACCTCAGTATAACTTCCAAAGTGTTGTTACATAAAGCACAAAAATTCACATGACAGGGCATTTACTGACATGGTTCCAACAGTACTTCTAGGTCAATTTTAAAACATTTGAGATTTCTTCCTGGGCTTCAATTTCCCAGAACTGAAATAATATCCTACATGTAGCCACCAGTAATGTATTCATATTGTGCAGTATCAATGAATTCAAGAAAGTGACAAAGACTAATGATCTGCAATATTGTAAAGATTTACGATACCACTGCCCACATAAATCTGTTTCCAAATCAATGTAATACTGAGAACTAATACAGAAATGCATGCAATTCATTATCATCTGTGTCATTAGATTAGTACATTTCACCTAATACATACCAGATATAATTGGAAACCGTTTATATGCAATGATCAGTGGGGGGGAAAAAAAAAAGGAATTTTCCACAAGCTGTAGCCTTGGCCTTGGCACCTAGCCAGACACGTGTCTTCAGTGCACTATGTACGAAATGTCTCATTACTAATATAAACATCATGATGTCTTCATCATTAAAAATAGTGGTGACATTGTCATACAACGTTAAGCTCGCAAAAATTCGCAAGTAGCTACATCAGCAGCAGACATGACATGATTATAAGCTAAGACATTTACCCTACAAATCTGGGAAGAAAGGATAAGGTGGACTTAAACAGTAATTTTGTCCTTGATGGTACACACCCCTATATCAACAGAGATATTTCTGGGCAGAGGGGAACAAAGTCTAGTACAAAGGCAATGTGTAGAGCTGAAGTTATTGTTGGTAATAAAATACAATGGCCAGATCTCTATTTTTTCTCACAAGTATCTTTGACTTTGGAAATGTGAAAAGAAGTAGGAAATTGGTTTTTCATCTGGTTGCCGAGGAGGCCATACAATGCTAAAGATGCTACCTCTGTACACAGTTTTGGTAGAGCATGTCATATGGAATATTCCTCTCAAATTTGATCAAAATTTTCTCAGCCAATCTTGGTTAAAAACATGATAACAAACTACTGAATATACTCACTTATAAGTTGAGTCCAACTGCAAACTACATAGACCCAGAACTGCCATCACATAATATGCCTGGAGAACTGGGTCTGTGCAGTTTGATAGGAATAATTAGTAGAACAACAAAGTCCCTGATGTGCAGATGCAATATTCAATGACAGGTCAGGATCTGACTCAACTTATAAGCGAGTACATACAACAGTTGCTAAATATGTCACATTAGTCTTTTCTTTAGAGGAGTCATTGATTTTAGAGCATGTCATTGGAAAGATACATATAAAGTTGGCTTAGTAGTTCCATTGAAGTCAAAAATAGGTTTTCACCTGGTTGCTATGGAAGCCACATCTTTGCTAGAAAAGCTACCCCAGACATAATTTTGGTAGGGCATGTCCTTCGAAACAAACCTATCAATCATGATTAATATTAGTTCTGCTGTTCTGGAAAAGAAGTTGAAAATAAGTTTTCCAATTGGTTGCCACTGGAGCCACACCATTGTGTAGACACCCTAATCATAAATTTGATAGACCATTTCCTAAGGAACATTTCCTACTCAGCTTGGTCAAATTTTGCCCAGCAGCTTATGGGAAGTTTAAAACTGAAAATGTTGACAATGGATGGGCAGGGAGACAGTGGACATATGGATGCACAACAGACATAAGGCCATGCCATAAACTCACATGCCCACTGGTCAGTTGGGACAAAAATCAAGAATAAATCACATTATGTTCGATGAATATTGTGTTCAGAAATATGAATTCATAACCACATGCTCAATATGTATGGATTGGAACAACACCACAACATGTATTCATTTCTGGAAGGATAAGGGTTACATACAAAGTTACACGAGTTTTGTGTTTCATGTGTATGAATACATACAAAGATAGTCAATATGTACACCACTAAACAACACCAATTCCTGATACCTGGGAAATGTGGCACCAGTTGCATTTGATGAGGCTCTCCATGTGGCACTGGCATCTGAGTGGATATTCCAGGTGGATGTTGTGGGAAGGTGAATGAAATATCCATGTGGACCATACATCTCTGAACACTGAATACTCCTCAACCTCACCACCTCAGCAGCATTTTAAACATCCAACTTATGTGTTCTTTTTTGAAATTTGTGCGAATAACAGACAAAATGCTACAGTTTGTGTTCAAAGGACCAATTTTTCTTATGCATATAGAACAGATGGAGCAAATGAAGTCAGTTGCTTGAATGTATAAGGTCAGCTCAAGCTGTGATTTTCAATTTCGGTATAGCTATTATATACTTGTTTAGGTGAACAGCCAATAAGATTCTACAGTGTGTATTTGCTGCACCTATTTTTACAAGCAAAACTTACTTTAAAAAGTCTGTATTTAACATTTCCAATCATTCTTTTTTTTTCTGAGATCAACAAGAAAATATCATTATACAAACTACAATCATATTATTCACACTTACAGTGGGCCAATATATAGCAGACACATTGGCAAAAAGTCACTTACAAAAACAACAATCTTCTCAACGCTAATAATGCAAACAGGTATAAAGGGTTTATGGAGTGTTCTTGATACTACAACTTTTTTTCAAGTATTTAATCAAAATTTTTATGCCCATAAGCTGATCGTACGAAATAGAAATAATGCAAAGGCTGCAAATTGTCCCCTGCCTGGAACATTATGCCAGCCAGAAAGTTACATCACAAAAAAGAAACAATATCTGAGGTATAAGAAACTGACTATGAACAAGGCAAAATTAAACAGTGTTCTGAACTGATACAAAATTTTGATATTCGCAACAGTATGGCACACTCACGAATATTGTTCATGATAAAAGTATAACTAATTCCTTTAGCCAAAGAACAATTAGCTAATTTCTCTGATATCCAGACTTAACTGTCCCCTCCTTGAGCAGCGAGCTTGTTTGTGGTAAATTTAGGATTGTATATCTAACAGCTCATTCCATACATGTGTTTAATTGAAAACCGAACAATGTGTGGGTTGTCAAAACTGGTTATTTAAAAGCATTAAATGTTCAGATCTACATTTTTCTTGCTACATTTCTGCTCCAATCTTAAACTGTTAAAGAAATTTCCATGTGACAGAATATGAAATATACTTTACAACTAAGCCATATCAGTTTCACCCTGCAAGTATTCTTTGACAGCAAATCCTCTATAGCTTTAAAAACACTTTCCATCCATTAATACAGTCATTTACCTTTTCCTTTCAAAATCTTGTTTTTATAAGTACTGAAAGTATATTATCTTGAAATTACATTATTATAATATGAAATACATTTTATAGCTATGCAATATCAGAGTCACCCATAAAGTAATCTAGACAGCATCTCTTCTTGTCATAACCTTTTTCCAATAATGCATGTAAAATAATGTAGTTTCCTTTTGCAAAAACTAATCTTGCCTTTTGCAAGTCTTGAAAGAAATAATCACAAAGGATCATACAACATTGCATTACATTACATGTAGACACACTATACTACAGTTTCAAACAAGATACGTGCTGGTGTCACCCAATATTTGAAGTACATCAAGCCATCATGGAATCAACAGTGACATCTACAATACATAATCATAGGTGTTACACCATATTAGAGTTTCATACATGATAATGCTGGTGTCCCCCAAAGCTTTAAGTACATTAAGCTATCATGGAATCAACAGTGACATCTACAATACATAGTCACAGGTGTTTCACCATACCACAGATTCATACAAGATACATGCTGGTGTCCCACAAAGCTTATGGTACATCAATGCATCATGGTATCAAAAGTGACATCTACAATACAGTCATTTGTGTCACAGTATTGCAAGATATACAATTTCTGTGACACAGTATCACAATTTTAACTCATTAGTACATGAAATAATTAAAGTTTAGTATCACCAGAATTATAATCTTACAGGACCACAAGGATACATACTGCCCAAGGCTTAATAAATTCAAAACAATCTTTACAACTGCAATATTGTAATCTCCTTCTCTTAGCTTTCCGTAAAGTTTTCAAAATTCAAAAACAATAGGTTTTAAAATAAAAATATACTGCTACCATCTCACCACTGAGTATGCTGAGGACATGCAATGTGTGAACTTTTATGATTCCTATTTGCAACTGCATCAAGTCTGCTTTGCAGTGACCTCAATGTTACATTGTAATTAAGCAGCAAACAGTTACAGTGCTACACTCTCCTCATCTACAAAGTACCTTTATGTTTTCAATGTTACACCGTAATTAAGTAGCAGAGTTAGTGTTACACTCTTCATTTACAAAATATCTTTTTGTTTTCAAAGCGTTATGGCTATGTATCATAAACATTAAATGAAAAATTACAGAATTACAGCATAACCTTATTTTTCTCGATAAATACTGGTGAAAACATCCCTAACGCACAACTTTTCAAGCACTATAGCTACTGAATGTTAAAAGCACTTCATATATATATATATATATATATATATACTATATATGGCTACATCAATATTAACATTGAACTTCTTTTCTATTACATCAACATATGATTTCAATTTCAGTTTTCAACCAGTAATTTAGTTCATACTGTGGGTATATTTCAATCATTCTGAAGATACTTAATATAAATTCTATCTGAACAGATAATGTACATGACATGATTAAATCCAATCAAAAAAGAGAATTACTGCCATTGTTTTTTAAAGCACAAATTAAAATTTCATGGTTTGAATCAATTAACTTCACAATTCAATGTTATGTATGCAAAATGAAGACAAGATTTGTCTCTAGATATACATATGAATAGATTTCATTTCAAAAGTTTCTAAAAACATCTCACAATACTGTCCTGTTTGAACATATATTCTTTTTTTTCATAACGAAAAAAGCAAGTGATGCAAGTATAAAACTATCCAATTGTTGATGTTGATTCACAAGATTCAGTATCCTTTCACCATCATCAACAGACAGAACAATTTTGAATCAACTAGCAAAAATAATTGTAATCTTTAATTTTAAACGAATAATGGTGGTCAAAAATTATTTCATTTTATCTACAAAAATGATTATGTAAGTCAGCATGTGTCATTTTTCTACAGATACCTCAATGAGGTCAACAGAATAATAAGCAACGAAGCCAAATATGAACGAAGTTTTGTAAATTCCATGAATCCATAACTGTACAGAAAAAGAAGGTTCACAAATGGCAAGGCCAGGTCGCTGAAGTCAAGCCTCTTATTGTCATGCAAGAAGGATACAACCAACTGTTAAGTCATTTTTGATAGTACAGTAACACTAAATGCATCTCTCGGTTACAAAAACTGAAATATCAAAAGTTCACATAGTCTAACTACCCATAATGGTCTCTATCATTCAACAGCCATTTGTCATACTCGGCAAAGTCCTGGATTTCACTCTTATTATCTCCAATATATTTTTGTCTTCACCTGCCCCCTCCACTACATGGCAATAAATCTCCCTTGGCTGACTGGCTGGCAACTTCTGACAAAAATTAGTTCTAAATATATAACCATCATCATGACAGTATTTTATATACCAATAAATAAAATCTGTGGTTCCAATATATTATGGCTACACTAGCTGTCAGCTACATGCTTCACACCATCAGTGAATACAGAAAGTTGCAAACCAAACTGTTTATTTAATTTTCTTGACACACAGTCATCTGGATTGCTGGCAATTCTGCAAGTCACAGGTTTCTGTCTTTCATACCTTTCTGTAGAGTTTAATTATCAGTTCTGAATTTGACATGGATGTAGATTTTCATGACATCCAGTGCTGGCCACCTTTGTATCAAGTTAGTAGCTGCTGAAACAATAGCCAGTTTGATAGAGCTATGCTTATTTTATTACCTGTCTGTGAAAGACTTCTGTCCAATACATGCAATAAATGTCTACATATATGGCTTCAGGTTCCAGAGGATAAAAATAGATATAGGTATGATGGTGACAGTTTGCTAACAACTAAAAATCTTTTGTGCATCATTTTTTTTTCAATATATACAGATGTGTGTGTGTGTGATTTAAAATTTTTATAAATTCAGCGTGCCCTTGGAAGTGTGAGCTTGCCCCAAACATACTATTATCCAGAATGAGTAAAAACAAAAGATAAAATATGGGATACTATAAGGAAATTACTTTCAACTTCTGTTTTCGTTTTATCCTTGTTGGCACATTAAAATATATGCCTACAATTAAAGTTATCAAAAATGTGTATGTAAATAATACATGTAGATAAATATGTAAATGATAAAGGGTTACAATGCAAATATGATAACAAGATAAAAAAACAGACATGAACATGTATACATGTATAGACAAATAGGTAGAAAAGGGTTTGGAAATAACTAGATTTTTCTGTAAGAGACAGACTGAGAGAGAATATTTGGTTAAAGACACTGAATGGAAAAATGAAACAACCAACAAAAATATTCTTAGTCCGATAAATCAACCCCCAAAATGTGTTGATACTGATGGACGATACGTGGGTCTGATGTCACCTGGTCATTAAAATGTGCAATTTTATGCATGGAAATCTTTCCAGAACAAACCTGCATACACTTTAGACATTACAGGCATTTGGTAACAGCCATATCTAGTACGAAATTCAAAATGGCCATGTGGATTTACAAGTCAACAAATATAGGATTTGCTCTGGATATATAATGTACGTCACCAAATGTACCCTTCAGCCGACGGTAGTTCCACAGCTGCAAAAAATACCAGTAAGTGAATAATATATACTGGTACTCCAATGTGAGTCAAAATTTGCTGCAGATTTTTGCAGGTTTTAATGAATAGGTGATATCAGCCCCTAAACTGCTAATAGATATCATCACAGGTGAGGGGCTGATTTATTGGCCTAAAATATTCTAACCTGCGATACCCATTAATCATCCATGACTAAAACTTTTTCCTGCACATTTTGTAGCATCATACTGGTTACTTTTGTTTTAAAACAGGTTTCCTTGAGCTAGAAACTTCATCAAGTCTCCCTTTTGGCCTGGATAAGACAGCAGATGCATCTCATCCACTACACCAACAATAATCAAAGTTACAGTTTCATTACCTCTGTAAGAAAAAAGTTATTAATGTGTTTTCCAATCAATATGTTTTTACTACTTTCCAAGCCAACATGTTCAATTTTAAACTGATACTTCATGGAGTATAGCCTTGGATGTAACAAATCTGACTGCTCGCTTTTGGATTTTTTTCAATTTCTTCTTGAAATATTTCAGAACTTGGGAGTGGGGGCCCAAATTGAACAAACATATTCAATAATAGATCTAACTAAACATCTGAAAGTCAATACTTTCACATTTTCAGGGCATCATGTGTCCTATATTTTCCTGTATTTTTTGGGCAACTATATTTTCCTATATTTTTTATGGCAACTATATTGTCCTATATTTTTAGGACAACTATATTTCTCACAGAGTTCAATATTATCAAGGATGCACAAGATGATTCATTTCATTGATTGACAGAAACATTTAGCTAGGGCATACTAATGGAGAAAAAATTGAAAAAATGAAATCTTGAGGAAAACAGTGCTGCATTTATTTCTAAAGTACTTGACTTGGAGAAAAAAAAATGTAGATTCAAATGTCAGAAAAATATGGTAGTTGAGTATGAGGTATTCGATTAACTTGTGTGGAAGTCTCATGACAGTGACTTTTCATTATAATTTGATGAAAACTTACATATTTATTTTTATCTCAATCTGCACATGCTAGATAATAATGAAATCAACTTAGATGACTCATGGAGTTGGAAACATTCTTGCCCAACCAACCAAAACATTATAAGTAAGAATGAGATTACATTATAATTCACATCTAGTCAGTGATTGGACTGGTCAGCTTGAAATCATCCTTATGTGACTGTTTTAAGATAGACCCATTTGTGCCTCAATGATCATTTTTTTTCCCTTCTGAACAGCAGATCAGGTGGAACATGCTTTAGAAGACCCATCAATATAATGAGTACCTGCTCAAAAGGAAATGTTTGATAACGTTTTAACTTTTAAATCACATATACAATAAATATAGAAAGCTAACTTGAAGCTTTTATCCTCATACCAAGGAATCATCAGCAGACTGATCTATTCTCTACTGACTGTTAATTATATCTGAGGAAATAGTGAGTGATGTTAACAAAATTGTCCCAGATATGCAGCAGGTTGTAATGGCTCCCATTCTTGTTCAACATCGGTCTGTGCCCACAGATGTAGGCAGATTTTTTAACCCCCACTCAAACCAGGCTTGTTCTCGATCTAAGATTTTTAGAGGGTCCTGATATACAGTACGGCTAGGGCAAACATTCTGGATGTGCTGTGATGCCTCAGATGAGCCTAAACTTGTCCTAATATAACAGTTATGGATCTATTTCCTTATAACTTCTACCTCAACATAAAGAACACCATCCATAATGGAAAAATTACCATGGTCCCTTTAGTGTCCTTTACATGCAAGTTTGACTATATCTATTATGTAAAATCCGTTTATAACAGTATCTATTGTGTTAAATCCTTTTATAACAATATCTATTGTGTTAAATCCTTTTATAACAATATCTATTGTGTTAAATCCTTTTATAACAATATCTATTGTGTTAAATCCTTTTATAACAATATCTATTGTGTTAAATCCTTTTATAACAATATCTATTGTGTTAAATCTTTTTATAACAATATCTATTGTGTTAAATCCTTTTATAACAATATCTATTGTGTTAAATCCTTTTATAACAATATCTATTGTTTTAAATCCTTTTATAATAATAATCATATGGAAGTCATCTCGTGATAGGCAATGCACTGACAATTCCTGATCAGAAGCTCCTGGGTTTAAGTCCCACCCTGGTCAAGGCCGTGTGTCCTTCAAAATGGCACTTAAAAAAACTTAACCCAATTGACCCACCTTTAAATGGGTACCAGAACCAGCTTGAAGGTTAACCTGCAATGCAATGGTATCTTGTTCATGATGAGGCATGCACCCCATTTAATGTAACTGAAGAAACCGGAGTCAAGTTTAGGTGGTGCTCTGAATAAGAACATGTTTCACTTTCATGACTGTACTGGCATTTCGACAACCATGGTTTGCGTCTTGTGATATCATTTGTCAGACCAAAGTGTAAATGTGATTTATCCTTGCTTCGACACCATATATAGCCACAGTTTATCTACTTTAGCAAGATGACATATGGGCACAAGTTACCAAGACCTATTTCTGCTTGTTATTTTTTTTTTTTTGCTTGTAGCAGACTCCTTTGCTTGCAGTGCCAAAATGCACCTCGTCGTAAGATCTGGCCACATATTCTTAAAACGTTTTGTGGAAAAATAAAAACAATTATGATAAAGCTCAAGTCCCCCAAAAATTATTCAGATATGACTTGGAGTACAAGTACATAATCATAATTCAGAATACAAGCTGGGGCACCAAAGCTACAAAGATCCTGACAGTTTTATTAACTTAACTTCATTCTATTTAATGTTACACAACATAAAGTTTTGAGCCATGTACTTGAGCTTAATTTTCATGCTAAAAAATTTAAAGAATATTATTGCCTGAGCACAAAATAGTATGCTGATGAAAACATTTTACCCTTAAAAAATAACTGGCTTCCTGTCCAAAATTATAACACTGGGTTGGTAGGCAATGTTCTAGGGTTTTGTTTACCTGCCGCATGACTGATTGTAAATATGAAATATTACAGGCAAGAATTTCCAATTATACAACAAAAATATGCTCTTCACAATCACAGGAAAAAAATCAGTCACATCAATTCTGATGGTTTGCTCGGAGGAAGCAAATAGAAATTTTATTTAAGGTGAGGCCTCATTGAGAAGTCCACACAAAAATAATTTTATTTGTGAAAAATAAAGACACAAAATATAAATTATAAATCAATGTGAAGATCAGAACTCACATCAAACAGTATAACTATAACACGTGCTCATTCCTTTTCGGAAGGCAGACTCATCATTAATGATTTATGAAATTCTATCACAATTTCTAATTTAAGACAAGAAAGTGGGTGCCATATGAGAAAACAAGACATCAAATTAGTCTCTATTAAAGGAACTTTTCATATGAATTTTGCATTATCCTTTGAAAGAAGATACATGGTGCCTATTGATCGAGGATAATTTTTCATGATACCATAGAAACTTGTGTGGAATCCATACTCTGAATTCAACCACGACAGCCAGTAAATGACTTGTTATGGGAGAGCAGCAACTAATGGCTTCTTCCAATAGTATACTGATAGTGTGTCATTTTTGGATTGTGACCCACCTGTCTGATACCACCAGGAAATTCAGTAAACATCATATATAATAAAGTCCATGACACACTAAGTTGCTTTATTAAATATGGATCTTGTTATAGTATATACAGAAGTAATGTATGCAAAGTTCAATGCTTTTTGTGCAATTCTTCATTTCTACATATTTAGAACTTAAAATTCAATTAGCACCATGCAGCCATTATCCAAGTTTTTCCCTACCATGCCCCCCCAGTGGGATATATATATATATATATATATATATATATATATATATATATATATATATATATATATATATATATATTGTTACGTGTAGGCTCGTACAAAAGAAACAAAAGAAAAGAGTGAAGCCAACAAGATTTGTAAGTTTTAACAAAATAATTTATTTCCCTAGAAAACACAATAAAATTATGAAATAGGACTTACGGTTTGTGAATATAATCCAAAAATTAGTCCTACAATGGAAAAATATAAGTCCTATCACTAAACAGTTCTAATTGAATCCAGGTTCGAATCTCAATGAAGTTCCAATATGGAAGATGATGACGTCAGATGAGGTTGTTGTACAACAGTGGCAACAGTGACTCGTTGAATCACAATTTATAGTGTTCTGTTTAGAATTCCAGAATAAATTTCCACTAAATGTCTTTGTCCCAGAATTTTTATAAAGAAAAGCACTTGTTTTGTTTTCCAGAGAATATGAATTATTGAATTCCAAAAAATAGATAAACTTCAAAACAAACTGGCATCAACAATAAAAAAAAACACCTTGAGCTCTAACGGTGTAAAAATACGACTGGCAAATCTACTAGAAATCATCTGTCTTAACCCACGATTTTAGATCACATGGTGGCTCACGTGATGGGACTATGTGATCACTAATTTGAACAGCGTAGCAAAAGAAATGCCATTTAGCAAGTACGCTAGAATAGCCCTATTTAAGAATCAGATTCCCACACTGGAAATAGATAAAAAAGAAAGGCTGTTTACAACTTAGCTAACATGTGGGTCGAACATGACCTTGGTAATAGCCAATCATTTTCGCTTAGTGTTTACAAAATGTCTCAACCAAGGTGAGCTAAAAGTAGTGATAAAGCAATATTTTGCATTCTGATCAGGTCAAGACAAAAGACTGAATTTTTAAAAAAATATCAAATCTCATGAAAATAATCATTACAATAGTATGTAATGAAACAAAAATAAAATAAAAAAAGAATTTAAAACTAACACACAAGCAATTTAATTACATATTCGTAACAATATATATATATATATATATATATATATATATATATATATATGCATGTTATACAATTTGAATTTTATTATTATTATGACATTGTAGTAACATTTTAATGACTCATTTACTATTTCAAACAATGCACCAAGTTTGAAAAAGTGACGAGTCTAATGTTAATCATATACTTATGTTTAACGTTTCAGCTAAATTTTTCAGCTAGATATAATTTTAGAATATGAACTTCCATAAAGCAGTATATCAATGTCAATAATATTAAAAAATTAGTGACAAAAATGTGTTAATTACAATTTCAACATACTCGCTGTTTTGAAAGACATCCATAACCTCGACTAGGCATGCTTCATTGACCAGTGAGACGTAATGTTGCATCTGATTTGCTGTCGTATTCAGATTCAGAGCTAGACGAGTCAACTTCCAGAAGAATTTCACATTTACGAAATCCAATGCTAATAGTAGCTAGTGTTATTCTTGCCCAAGCTGCCATACCCCAACTAACTACAATGTTCATTGTAAAATCGAAGGTGTGCAGTTCATGCCTTCTTTCAATTAGTTACGGGTAGGTAATTATTTTATTGGTTTTGAATTCATGTATAGGCGCAGCTTTGTTTCTATATTTAACAAAGAAAGCATGTGGCATCATCGTGGAATGGTTGAGATCACTTAGAATGTGGAAACTAATTTTGAAATGACCCAGTTTGGTTGAAATGGCTCTTCAGTATGTCCTTTTATCAAGCGAAGCACATGAATTGAAATTTAGTCAATTTAGGGATTCAGTGGTAAACAGAAAGGATGATTCACCATACCCTAGTATTTTTATAATGAAAAGAAGCCAACACAGATTTTGGTCATTTATTCTTCTTAACAAAATCCTGCTGGGTTATGTACATCTGCAGATAATCTATTTTTTACACTCAACAGTAAAACTGGGGGTAAATACAGGAGTGCTTGTTATACTTGGATGCGTGTTATATTCCCTAATTTATGGTACATGTACATACTAATGGAAAGTTTCGGTTTGTCAGGGAATGAAAAGAAGACTTGTCATTACTGATTTATGATATTCTATTAAATATCCTTATTAAATATGAATCTTGTTACAGTATATAGAGGCTGTGGATATAAAGAACATTTTTAGGACGTTACGTTTAATTGGCACCACTGTGCTGATGTACATTTAACACTAATACATACATACTATCATAAAGTTTCAGCTTATATAAGAATGAAAAATACTTTTTATAAAGTAAACCCTCACAATAACAAACCATGCTATTATGAAATCTTTGATATAACCTAAACTGGACCCCAAGTAGCATTTTTAACTTGAGAGAATACTTAGTTATAACAAATGGCTCATTATAACAAAGATTTGTATGGACCCCAAATCTTTTGATTTAGCAAGGGAGTAATGTATGCCTTTTTACTGTCATATTAGCTCTAATATCTGTAGGTGAAGTTTACTGTACACTAAATAACCATCAGAAAATAGCTCCAATGACTGCTTTATTTTATGTTATCAAATTCATATTGCTTGAATTAGTTTATTCCCTGTGGATATTTGCTCTGATAAAGACGATAAATTTTCAATAAAAGCAAGAAATCTGACCTCAGAATGATATAAATATGGATGGAAAACAGTGAGATGAAGATTGACCAATAGATTTACATATAAATTTAGCAATATTCAGCCATTTATCAACCAATCTGGCCACACCAGCCAAAGCATCTCACTGTACAGTACATATCTATGGAAACAGCCTTCTCATTATCTTTTGAAGTAGCTAGCTGAAAAATTGAAGTACATGATTGTCAATGCAACAGTATAATGAAAAATGTTTATGACTGTACAAGTACATGGCTCAGCTGGTAAAAAATAGTAATTTAGACAGCCAGTTGATAATGAAAAGGCTGTTGAATGAATAAAACAAACTGACAGGCTGACAAACAGACACATTATTAGAACTCGATATATGGATACAGTACATGAAAGGATAGAAAACCCATTTTTAAAAAAAAGTCTTCAAATGTGTAATCTTTATGTTCCACACTCATCATTTTTTTCTTGAGATGCCAATTCCTTTTCAAATTAGAATATTTTCCCCCTATATTAATTTATTATCAGAAAGTATGTGGTGTCCACTGCCCAAATACTGTAAGATCAGAAATATTAATGAGGATACAATTTCATGGTTTGGAAGCAAATGCACGATTCATGGGGGTAGAATTGTGATGTGTCACACTGTTTACGTTAGCAGAACAATGTTATTTTTTCATGACGAATTTAATTTCATGGCTACCTAACACCCACAAAAGTGACCTAAAATTATACATGACAGTTTAACAAAGAAAAGTCCATGGATTTCTTGGTAATGATCCACATCAAATCTTTACTACTAATACTGTTCTATGAATACTGTTTGACACCTCTGTTGCCTATAAAGCAGAGACACATTAAGCTAAAGTAAAAGAAAAGAAAATGTTTGCATCATAAGACAAGCTGATGCCTCAAAACAAACAATAACCAAAACTGATTAGCACAATGATGAAAGGCATTGTAGTGTGGGAAAACATTCAAAAGTATAAGGCTGAATAGACCGAAAGTAACAGTCAGCAATTAACAGTATGTATCAGGTTTCTATTTAAAAAGAAGCTGGAGTGAAACGTATCAATATCAGGGACAGTTTGTGGGATTCAGGACCGCAATGACAAATCTGGGTAAATGGGTTAGCATATGATAAATCTAGTTAACTGCATCACATTTTTTTAAAATGCTGTTTCAGCACCATTTAGTAAGGGTATGGTCTGTGGGGGAAGGCGGCTGTCCATCATTTAGTAATGGTTAGCCAATCATATTCTGTATGTAAGGGAAGTGGGGGTGGGTACATGAAATAGTATATATATGGACGCATGAGAGAGAGATACGGAGATACAGAGAGACAGGAACTTAAAAGAGAAAATTAAAAAAGGGACTTACTAGAAGGATAGAGATGGACATAATATAGAGAGACATAGTAGTTATAGATAAATATAATGGAGAGACAGATAGTATTACAGTAGACAACCATATCAGGAAACCATACAGCTAAACCGTAGTGTAGAATCTAAAGTGGACAGAACTTTAGTATGTATATATTTAGATATAAACATTAGTTTGCCAAAATTGCTGACTGTTTTAAATATTATTCCACTGAACTCCCCTCAAGATTTTAAATATGGCTGTTGTGGTGGCCATATTGGATGTCCAAGTAGTAGCATTATTATTTAGGACCAACTAGAGCATGGCATAAATATGTGTGTCAAGTTTCCTGGCAATCCTCCAAGTAGCAATAATAAACCTGTGCTAATGTACAGACAAAGAAACATCCAAAATGCTCTTCTGGTCTATAACCAGTGGAACTAAAAAACTGCCTTATGCACAGAATATTTAGGTTCTAAAACAGGAAGAACAATGAATGCTAGTTTACTTGAATGAGACGTGATTTTTTTAAATCCAGACTGCTTGCAGTAATGCCCTTTGTTTGAAAAAGTTAAGCTCATGGAAATACAAATGCTACTTCGTGTTTAATCATAATAGAATGTGATTTGCAATCAATTAGCTAAGTGATTCAAGTATGAAAAGCAATTAAAACAAGCAATGTAATGAGGCGTGAGGAAAATGGCATAGTGTCTGTCTTATTTTGTAGTTCAAAAATGCAGAGGGGTGCACCAAAAGGGGAAATGGGACACAGTGGGTGCTGAGAGATGGGCCTTTTGAGAGGCTATGCAGGGCATCTTTATCTTTCTTGGAGGAACACTGAATACACATTACACATTATATAACACAGAATCTAACCAAATGCACCAGTCTTCAGTCAATAGATTGTTTTTAGAAGAAAAAAAAACTTATACAGGAAATAAAGATGAAAAAACAAAGTTCAGCAAATTGAAGAAACTTTCCAAGCACTTTCAAGATTCAGTTAAAATTTTTCAAGGCAGATGACACAAATGAAGAACAATTACAAATACAAAACTGCAAACAAAATATGTACTGTGTATTTACATATTATTTTGTTATGGTGAACCAAAATTACATAATCTAGTACAAAGATATCATGAGGTGGAAAAAGGGCAGAAAACTATACACTTAAAACTTTATACAACTCTGGTATATTAAGTATTCCAATTTGGCAAGATGACCCAACTTTGTTGTTATTAAGGTCATCTTGTAAACATCACAGGACAAATGACAAATATTGTAAAACTGTTTATTATATATGAGTTTTCAAACCAATCCATGTAACTTCAATTTTGACAACTTCCAGGTGCATACAGCCTCAACTACAAAAGTGAGTGGGAACATTGACAATGTTTTTATCAGAATTGAGTATAGAATTCTTTATGAACCTATAAATGACCAAGTTCTACTGATGACTTTGGCTTTACTATATCAGGTATTCATGGAAAATGTTATTTACACAATGATTGTTACATATGATATTTTTGTTCAATATTTATCTTTTTTTCTAGATTTGAACTCATGGATTGTGTTAGAAATTAGATGAACTGGAATACTTATTTTTTTATTACGTGTTCTACATGTTGCATTTTTCAGCAGATCAGCTGATCAAGCATCCGACACATAATCCATGGGTTATGGGTTTAATACCTGCCCAGGTCAGCTGCCTTGGTATGTCCTTGGAAAGGAACCTAACTCCTAGTTCATGGACATGGCATAGTCAATAATGTGTTGAAACTGCCAAAACATCAAAATACATGGAAGAAATGTTACATCAGCACAAATTTTCTTCAATATTAGAAACTTAACATGTATAAAATATTTATTATAAATGGCACATGTTGATTTCTTAGACCTAGGAATATACCTATTTTGGTTGAGTTGACATTCATAAATTCAGTTTCTTGTCCAACAAATTTCAAAATGAGATACTAGCCAAGAAGCCTGACAGCTCAGTTTATATTCAGTAGTCCAAGAAGGCAATTTCATGTTCAACTGTTAGTATTCAAACTTCCCCTTTTATAATTTCTAATAATTATTCTCCAGCTTTATGTGCTTATAACAAATTTGTAAAAAGTCATAATACCATTTAGTATACCTGGTTTTTTAATATGTGCAGTCCTGATACTGCTTTCTGGTAGTCCCTGGACTCTGGGCTACCCAGATTTAGTATATAGCAGCCATGGATTTAACATATGGTAGTCTAGACACATATTTCTGGTAGCCCCTGGGTTCCTGGCACAAGATCTATCAGACCTTATGTGCCAAGAGTTACCAGCAACAAGAATTTGTTATTCAAATGTATTGATATCTCAAAAGATATTTTCCTGAACATTCATTCCATAAACCTCATAGAGAAAAGTCAACTGCATGGGTATTATATATTTTATATATACCTCCATTTCTTTTAACTGGTTAATAGATGTGGGCTTTACTTACAACACCATGTGAAGAAACCATGCTTAGTAAGGGAAGGAACTCATGGGTATAATATGCTAAATGTTATGGATTAGTTTCCCTTGCGATTATTCCTCAAGTTTATAAGCAAATGTTTAATGCTGATGCTGCAGCATGGATTGAAATACTAGATTATTTCAAACTTGATAATTATTATTATCCATATTTGCAAAAACAAATCATTTATTTACCAATGGTAAAATCATTAATTTACGAAAAGCATTCAAAAATATCAATTGACCAATTGTCAAGCTTTACCAAGGCCATTCTTACAAACCCCTTGGTTTGCTATCTCTTGACTGAGAATGAAGGAAGGTGTTTCTTTGCCTACGGAATGATATTAAATAATTTTTAAATGTTCAATATTTTCTATTAGGAATAAAACTAAATTCCAGAATGAAAGAGAGTCAGTATCAGGAATTATAATTGGTTGATATTAATATAACAAACAATATGTGTGTTTCTGGTTGTCTAACTGTCTTTGTCCTTCGTTGCCAACCCCAGCACTTTTTTCTTTTTCCCCCAGGGCAAAAATAAATATAAAAAAAATGAAAATAATCTGAATCAATTTGTGCATCCAACTGATCTGGTTTTGCCCAGTACATGAACTGCTTAGTACATTGTATATACCAATCATTATAATATATATAATGTAAAAAAACCAACTAATTTTACAACCAGTGCAACAGGAAACACATGTTTAGGGGTGCATGATCAAATTTATCAACAGATATCAGTCAATAATTGAATTCACAGAATTCTTATTGTCACCTAATTTCAATGGTGGCCAGACTGCATGTCAAATCAGCATCACATTCATTTAGGACCATCTAAACAACATAAAAATCTTCTGGTGAAAACCCCATGTTGTTATGATTTTCCATTTAGGAGTAGCAGTAACCATGTTATTAAGATGGCTGCCATGGTGGCCATATCAGAGTTTACATCAACACCATTTTCATTCAGGACCAACTACATATCATAATTAGTCTTCAAGATGGTGGCCATATTGGATGTCAGATCAGCACCATTTTCAGTCAGCACCAACTAGACAGATCATAAGAAGTCCCCTGGTGAAATCTCAATGTTGATATATCTTTCCATCTAGGCAGAGTAGCCAAAACAAGATAGATGACAACTGTGGCAGTCAGATTGGATGCAAGATTGACATAATTTTCATTTAGGATGACCCTGACATAAGAAGAAGTCTTTAAGTGAAAATCCCATACTGATATGACTTTCTGTTCATGAGAAGTAGCAATAACGAGATTTTTTTAAGATGACTGCAGTGATGGATATACTGAATGTCAAATGTGCACTGTATTCAATTAGAACCAACTTGACATCATCAGAAGTCTTTAAATGAAAACCTTATGTTTATTTGTCCCTCCATTCATGAGAAGCAGTTTTTATTTATTTCTCATGTGCAGTGCATGCCCAGCCATTTAACAGCACCATCATCAGCAAGTTGCAGAGCCTGCAGTCCACTGTCAGTGGGCAGTTTTTCACATTGTGTGACATGGTCTGCAGAGCTCCACAGCAGCCTGAAGAGTCAGTGGCCTGGCCCCATCGTACAAGGTTGACTGCACAATGTCCCTGTCCTGTCTGAAAGCAGTTACGTGTCGTCCACAGATGTCGTGGAAGGTTGACGCCAAGAGGGCAGACAGATGACTCAGCTATGAGGGAGTGGTTTACAACATCTGTGGAAGACAACTTAATCACTCCATGCCAAAACATCTGTCATATCCGATGACAACAGACCTAACCAGATTGGATATCTCGAAGCCAAGCGCACTGATGGACGTGAAGTGATATCTGCGTACAGTGGAAGTTTCTCACTGGCATAGACCTTAGCCAGCAATTTGTAGTTGCTTCCTGGTGACAGATGTGGAGGAGGAATGTTGCTGAGTACCGGCAGTCATGGTAAAGGAGTGTTCCAGAGATTATACACACTGTTGTGTTGAGCTGGATGTCAGTTAATTTGGTATGGAATAATCGACCCTAGATTGGAGCAAAATACTCAGCTGTGGAATAATGGAGGGCAAGTACTGATGTCTTGAGTGTCTGAGCACTAGCGCCCCAGGTTGAGCCAGCCAGTTTGTGGAGTAGGCTGTTTCAAATGCTCAGTTTTGCTGCTGTTTTCTTCAGGTGGTTGTAGAATGTCAATGATCTGTCCAAAATCACACCAAGGTATGTTGGTATTAGGTCATGTTTTATGTGCTGCCCTCTGAGGAAGATGCAAAGCTCATGGTCTGCATTTGCATTGTTAAGGTAGAAGATGCTGGAGACTGTCTTTGTTGTGCTCAGCTGAAGGTACCATTTCTTGAAGAAGTCCGTCATTTCCTTCTGATCCTTGTTCAGTAGCTCCTCAGGCTCAGTAAATGAGCGACTCTGGGTCCTGAGAGCAATGTCATCTACATACATAAACTTGTGCAACTGTGTTTTAGGCAAGTCATTGAAATAAACATGGAACAGACTTGGCGAAAGAACAAACCCCTGTGGGAGTCCATTAGTCTGAAGTCTCCACGAGCTGCAGATCTCTTGGATGTGCACTCTGAAGTACCTGTTGTGAGAAGCAGTAATAACAAAATTTTCAAGATGGACACTGAGGTAGCCATATTGGATATCCAAGGGGCACCATATTGTTTAGGACTAACTAAACATTAATAAAAGTCCTCTGATGAAAACAAAATGTGGATTAAACTATCTGTCCAGTAGGAGCAATTGTAACACATATTGGCCATCACATCATCACCTTTTTCATTTAGACCGCCTAGACATTAAAAAGATGCCTTCTGGTGGAACTTTCCATGAAGGAGTAGCCTAAACAAGATTTTCAAGATTGCCACTGTAGCAGTCATGTCAGATTGGCACAAATTTTCATTTAAGACCAACGAAACACCATAAGAAATCTTCCTGTGAAAAGCCCATATTGATATGACGTCTCCATCCAGCGTTTCTAAAAAGATGTCAGTTTAAATATAATTATATATGTGTAGCTAAGACTCTTAAACAACGTCAATGCATCTGCTTCAGGCAGGCATACTTGTAAAGAGAATAATGTTTTACCAATCTGATCATCCATTTTAATTTTTAAATAGCAGCTGCATATCAAACTACCTCATCTAATATACTGCATATTTATATCATCTGTTGTTAGGGGAGAGGGGAGGAAACAAATGCATGTATCAGGGCCTTTGAACAGCAATCCTGTTGCGCTATAATTTCAACCTTGATACCTTTTAACCTGCCACTATGCTATGTACCACTACACTTTAATGTTTCCCATAAGCCTTATAAAATTATCTACCAAACAAACATCCTGTCACCTAATTCAGTTCTCACATCTTTGTGGGTATTTAATTAAGATAATCTTATTCCATCAATTAACTGTTATCTTTTGTACCCAACTTGCCCCCAGACTGCTGATGCACGATCTTTGATGCAGGTTTCATCTGCACTGACAAAATCACATGACTGACCAGTGATGATGGAGTCCACTGGTAGAGTACTATACATATTTCACTTATTTCCAAAACCAGCCAAAGTAGTTATACATATTACATTTTAAGCTAAAACACACCATCTTCAAAAAAAAGTAAAATTTACCCATTATTCAGCTAGCCCCATCCTGGTGGTGCAATATATTTGTTTTCAATAGAAGTAGCAATAAATGAAGTTGTTATTGTTGTCATTCTTTTTCATTCATTCATTAGTTGGCTCAGTAAACCTTAAGTGAATGCTGCCCCATTAATTTCTCATTTCTCTTTCCTGTCAATCCAAGTTAGAAAATGGATGATTTTATCTTACAATTTTACTTGTTTGAAAACATGTAAACAAAAAGTCGTGGATTATTCCTGAATTACATTTGGAATATTTGGAATATTTTCCCAACAGTAAACAGCAGTTTGCAATTGGAATGTAATACATGATAAATTAAGCTGTGATATTTTTTAATAAGTATATTGCTGACTTACATCGTCTTTTTATTTGTAAGAATATCTGATAAAAACACAATAACCTCAATCGTTGAGCTGTTTTCTACAAGCTTCATACATGCAACTGCCACAGAAGAACTTACAACAAAACTGTGTCATTGACATTTGGATTTTCGATAGTTTCAACCATATCCTTAGTCATTACTGGTATTTTGTAAAATGATTTCAAAAATGTATATTTTGGTGCACCCATCAAAAAATGTTATGTTCAATAACATACTCGTATTTTGACAATCAAAAAAACTGCATTTATTTTAAACATTTTATAATGAAGAAATTGCCTATGCTTCTGCAGTGTTTCATCTACCCATGCGTCATGCATCAAATACACAGACTTTTCCAATCTGATGCACAAAAATCGTCAACAGTACATAAATTGATGCAACCCAAAGTTATGTTTCTGCTGATTAACACAAAACAAAGGTTTGGTCTAAAAATCATCATTGGTATGTAAATTGACACACCCCAATGTTATGTTATGCTGATTAACAAAAATAAAGGTTTGGTCTAACTACTTTATTGGCTAGATTACAACTCTCCCAAACAGGTAAAACACGCGCATATCAGTTTTTTACGCTAATGTTATCATAATCCATAAGGTTACAACTGAGTGTGGAGCCTGGAGCTGACCTTATGTAACCTGTAACTGTCATATCAACTGTAACAACAGGATGTTAGAACCATATAATCACTACACACAAGAAAGAGGCAGAAAATAAACAGGTGATTTTAAAGTGATTTTCACAAGAAACTATTATTTTATGCGCATCCTTGTCATGCAACGAACCAATAATTTCCATTGTATGCCTTGCGTTGTTCCAAGATACTGTCAGCTGTTACGTGTAGGCTCGTACAAATGTAACAGAAGAAAAGAGTCAAGTCAACAAGCTTCGTATATTTTAACAAAATAATTTATTTCCCTAGAAAACAATGTAAAAATTGGAAATAGGACTTACGGTTTGTGAATATAATCCAAAATTTAATCCTAAGATTGAAAAATACAAGTCCTATCCCTAAACAGTTCTAACTGAATCCGGGTTCGAATCTTGATGAAATTCCAATATGGAGGTGATGACATCAGATGTTTGTACTGATGGTAACATATCCTCGATTGAATCACAGTTTATAATGTTTCCGTTAAACTCCAGAATAAATTTCCACTGAATTTCTTTGTCCCAGAACTTTTATTAAAAAGTACACTTGTTTAGTTTTCCAGAGAATAAATTATTAAATTCCAAAAAATAGAAAAACTTCAGAACAAGCCGGCATCAACAATATAAAACACCTTGTACCTTCAAGGTGTTATGAATATGACTGGCTGGAAAGCTCTCGGAATGAGTATTTAACCCAATTAAAACATCATTTCATTCTCGCGTGATCGGTCACGTGGTCTCTTAACAATGAACAGCACAATAAAAAAATGCCATTTATCACGTATGCAAGAATAGCTCTATCTAAGAATCAAATTCTCACACTGAAAATATATAAAAAAGAAAGACTGTTTACAGTTCAGCTAACATGCGGGCTGAAATGAGCTTGGCAATAGCCAATCGTTTTCGCATAGTGTTTACAAAATCTATGTACCAGAGTGAGCTAAAAATAGTGCTAATGTAATGCCTTTTATGTTCTAAACAAACTGAATTTACTGAAAAAAATATCGAATCCAGTGAAAATAATCATTACAATAAAATGTAATAAAACAAAAATAAAATAAAAAAGAATTTTAAAACTAACACACAAGCAACTTAATTACATATTCGTAACACAGCATTTGACTGAAAATGGCGTCCACGGCAAAAAAATTAAAATAGATCCAAAACAAATGAAATTATCATTTGGACCACATTTACAACCTACTGACGATAAAAGTATTGTTATCAAACCAGTGGAGCCTTCATCATTGAAAGATGAGGTAACGGTTACTTGTAAGATAAAACGTAATTTTGTGCAGCATTAGTTGAAGACATACAGCTGGCTACGTTTTCAAAAGTTAAGTCAAGTGAAGAATGTGACAGTGAAGACGCCTTTATGTTTTGCCATATATGTATACAGGCTAAAAAAAAACCTCAATGACCAAATGTGCAAAAAAACCAATAACTTTCAGAACAGTACACTGGCAAGGCATGCTGGCTTGCCAGAACAAACTGCTGATTGAAGGTCCACAACACCAGGCAGATTTGAATGCAGTTTTACAAAAACATTCTTCCAAACACGACATAGCAGCAAAAGTGCTACTTAAGTGTGTACATTGACTGAGTGTAGATGACATCCCTTTTTTAAAATACAAACCTCTTCTTAATTTAATACACGACTTAATGGTTGAAGAAATTGATGCTATTGGCATTTTGAAGAATTCATCCATTCAGTATGACTCGTCTACTACCTGTTCAGTTACTGGAGAGTCTATCAAACACTGTTGAGGATAGTCTTATATGTGACCTGCAAAATTTGTCATTTTGTGACAGCAATGGCAGATAAAGCACTGACAAAGCCAACAATAAATGCCTTGTCATATATGCTCAGATTATTTCTTATGACATGAATCCATCAACAAGATTTTTAACAAATACAGAATGTTCAGATGCTTCTGGCAAGGGAATTGCCTTGTTGGCTTTAGTCACATTACATAACTAATACTTTTGTTGTGTATTTAAACAATATAATTTATTTTTTTTAAAAACTATTGAAGACTGATCATTGGCTTAAATAGAACTCATATGTCTGGATTTTGACTCACTGATTTTTGCCTTGATGAGTCAAATGACTTACATGAAGTCATTTGTAGATAAAACACTGCTTCTGGTAGCATAAAACTTGTTAAAAAAGCTAAAAATTAGATCAATAAATAGTATGAATAAAGTTTATGTGTCACTGCATAACGATGATGTGATCCAAAATTTAATCTGGATAAATTTTAAAAACCTGTATGTTAATTTATAAGGGGAAACAATGTAGAGAACTCAATGCACCACCATACTCTCCCTCTCCCTCTCTAAAACTCTTTAGCACATGCTTTCTGGGGTCATAAACAATAAATCAAACATTTTATCAACACCACATCCACTCTATGATTATCGCTGGAAAGGACAGTATGCACAGCCATTCTCAATGAGAAGCCATGGCAACTCGTTAAGGATGCACAGAGAGATGTTGGGGGGATGTTGTCTTACTACATGTACTCTGATCCTCAGACTCTCCACCATAATGATTTGAAAAACAAACAATTTGCATTAACTGTACTGTATCAGATTGTTGAGTAATCTGTGCCTTAACTGTCATCACAAACTTCCAGATGAAAATTATCAATCGATATGGACTTTTAAAATGATGGCAGGGTACTAAACTGGGTCAAGATATGAGAATGTTGGGTCTAATTATTATCAGTGTTGGGTAGCATAGCTTTGCAAATGCACTTGCCTGATACACAGAACATGCTGAAATTTTTTTCAGCTGAGTTCAGGCAAGATCAAGTTTGTGAGGTAATTGCCTTTATTTAGCATTTATATGTAATATGTTCTTCTATTACAAACTTGTATCTATTGATCCTATTTATTCACATGATACACTGTCAACATCTACCATTTCCATTTGCACTTCAATGGTAAGATCAGTCTCACATGCAAACAAAATAATCTAAATTTTTGCCAAATACAGAATAAATATTTATATTTTAACTTATGATATCAGTTACATTTTAGGCATATCTGTATGCATACGGGATTCATCAACTTTCAAGCCCTAACCTAGCTACAAGCATTTTGTGGACTCCAATATGTTCCAAGCTTGCAGACTCTAAAAAGTTGGCTTGTCAAAGGGTTTTGATGCATGCTGCCAATTTTAAGGTCACTAGGTAATAATTGTTAATAATACAATATTGACAGATATGCTTGGAAATAAAGTGCACTTGTTCTAATGCTAAGTAATCTGGATTTCTTTAAAAGCAACACTGATGCATCAAAAATCTAGAAACCCCAAGTGGTGTTGATAATCTACTGTTTATGTGATAATTACAGGAGACAATACATACTGTTAAATGGATTATATTAGTTGAAGAAAAAGAAACATTCAGAGGTAAAAGAAACAAGTCTCAGCTACCGCCCAGACATTAAATGTACAGTCCCTAACCGGTATGTATGCATTCTTAGTTTCACACGGATGGTATGTATGTTACATCAGTAATAAATATTTATTTTTTATTTAATACCTACTTTTATTTCATTTATCAGCAATGCATGCAAAAACAGACCAAAGCTTTTTTTCCCATATACATAAATAGATAAGTTTTTCACACCCTAACATGTGTGTCTTCAGTATCGGCCTAAATGAAATATTGCATGTTTTCAGTAAGATCCTAGTTCAAGATGGCTGTCCCCCCACTGATGCAAATTAATTTGGAAAAATGCCATCATGTGGCAAATGGTATGAAAAAGTCTGCATCATTTCCTACCAGACTGACATTGTTGGAAGTGTCTGAACGCGAACATGGAGTTTTTGATTGTAAACAATCAAAATAAAGGAATAGACATGTGTAGGAAAGGAAAATGCTGATGTGCAAATCAGCCCCAGTATAGCAGACATTACTTGCAGCATACCAAAGTTTACAAACAAAATATTAAACTTTGAAACTATCTGCAAACAGATACATCAAACACAAAAAATGTTATTAAACATTTAATTTTATTTATTAGTATTTCTGACATGAAGGCTTAATTATTTCTTTGCTTCACCAATCAAGTTTAGATTGGAAAATATGATGCAATCACACATGAGCTGGATAAAAAATAAACATGATCAAAAATAATCAGTACCTATCTTCCTACCTATATTTTTTGGCCTGTTACCAGAAAAACACATTTTTTTTTAGGAGTGGGGTTGTGCCAAAAATCAGTACGATCTGGGTTGGGCTAACAAGTCACTGATATCATACTTAGGTGTGCATAACTGAATAGGGGTTTGATTGTTTTGAGATTACATTTGTTATTATGAAAGAGTAAGCGGGAATCAAGTCTGACTTGATCTGATTAATTTTTGATCATATAACGACATTTGTTTGATTGCCATCAAATTATAATCAATTAGAGAAAACTTTTAAAAAATATGTTGACTCGCAAAGCCAGATGTCAGAGGTAAGTGGTCTAACCTAACTTCTGATTAATTTGCTTCAATCAGCAAAATGTTTAAAAACTCTGAATAAATAATGACCTGATTGGATTTACTATTTATCAAATATCAGCATTTGTTTGGTTGCCTATCATAATAAATTATACTAAAGAGTGAAATGAGAACAGTTGCCAGAGGTAAGTGGACCAACTTATTGTATTTTATTGGCAATTAATTTGCTTCAATTGGCAAAACGTTACAAAACTTGGGTGTTTAAACTGACATAGTTTATTCATTAAGAATTTACTGTTTCTCATTATTCAACATGAGACAAGAAATCTTAAGCATCAGCTCACCCCACAAATAATGAACAATCTCAGCTATGAGCCCATGACTGTGAAAAGCAACTGACCTCGAGCTTTTTGAAACGTTTTGTTAAAATTTTAAAAATGAATCAGAGAAGACATGTATGGATATGCTTTGATTATTTAGACTTAGTCAGTTTTGGTAAGACATTGCATTTGTGTTTAGGTGGAATAAACTAAGGCTTTGGTCTGTAATAGTATGCATGCATTGTTACAAACATGAGCGAAAAGTGCTGGAAAAAAACACCCATGTATAAATCACAACTGCCAGCTCTATTAATTGATACAGGATTGAATTAAAACTCTGCTGAGGAAGAAGGTAGAGGTACTAATATTAGTAATCAAGTTTTTTTCTATTCTCATAGTACTGACTATCTGCATTCAAAATTGATGCTTGCACCATCTGCCGGTTGTTTAAAATGGCAGTTTTGCTAAATAGAAGTGCTTGATCTTAACTAATAACAACTTCTTAAAATGTTTCCTCTTCTTAAAATAATTAAGAAAATAATTAATCAACAGAAACATAACTAAGATCTATTTTTCCTTATTTTTCCTTGAACCCCTATCCAAATACTAGTCTGCTAAATCTCATGCCAAAAGCAGAATCACGTCCCTCTTGGCGGAATAAGGTAACTGACTTGATGGCTTACACTGATGCAAGCATAGTCACATGACTGACCTTGTTTACATATGCTCATTGCCTAAAACACGAAGAGAATAATGGTTATTGTGCTGAAACCTTGACATCATCCTGTAACGTTAACTCTTATCTATTTATATAACATAATATCCCAAAATGTATAAATGAAATTATACCAGTAATCCATATTAATTACTACATTAGGAGAAAACCTGTCATGAATACATAATAGGTAACTAATTTTTCTATTTCATACAGAAACAAAGGTGTGAAAATTGAAGAGTAATATTTCCCAGAAAACATCACAGCTGCCTCTATAAAGTACAGGATCTAATCCTTTAATAGCATGTCCATAAGAGATGTGCAAGTAACACAGTTGACCATGCAACAAAATGAAGAAAATGAAATTTTGCAGAGAAGGAGGAGAGAGCTGTTGTTAATGAAAACTAAACCCCCCATAAAATCATCTATAGAACAGCAGGTGCCTTTTGACAAATACAACAGCAATGTGTTACGTATATGTAATTAAATTGCTTGTGTGTTAGTTTTAAAATTCTTTTTTATTTTAATTTTGTTTCATTACATTTTATTGTAATGATAATTTTCATTGGATTTGAATTTCTTTTCTGAAAATTGGCTTGACCCGATTAGATCTTAACGTTACTTCAGCACTATTTTTAGCTCACAGATTTTGTAAACATCGAGTGATAACGATTGGCTATTGCCAAGGTCATTTCTGTCCGTATGTTAACTGGATTGTAAACAGCCTTTCTTTTTTTTATATATTTGCAGTGAGAATTTGGTTCTTAGATACGGCTGTTCTTGCTATGTGACAAATTTCATTTTTTCTATTGCACTGTTCAAGTGCTAAGAGACCACGTGACCCATCACGCGGGAATGGGATGATGTTTTAGTTGGATTTAATACCCATTCTGAGAGCTTTCCAGTTAGTCGTATGTTCTACACCTTGAAGGTACAATATGTTCATATTGTTGAAGCCAGATTGTTTTGAAGTTCATCTATTTTTTGGATTTAATAATTTATTCTCTAAAAAACTAAACAAGTGCTTTATGTTTATAAAAGTTCTGGGGCAAAGAAATTCAGTGGAAATTTATTCTGGAGTTTAACGGAAACATTATAAACTGTGATTCAATCGAGGATCTGTTACCATCAGTACAGACATCTGGCGTCATCGCCTCCATATTGGAATTTCATCGAGATTCGAACCCAGATTCCATTAGAACTGTTTAGTGATAGGACTTCTATTTTTCAATCTTAGGATTAAATTTTGGATTATATTCACAAACTGTAAGTCCTCTTTCCAATTTTTACATTGTTTTCTAGGGAAATAAATTATTTTGTTAAAATATACAAAGCTTGTTGGCTTCACTCTTTTCTCTTGTTATTTTTGTACGAGCCTACACATAACAAATGTGTCTAAGAAAAAAGGCCAAAAGTCACTGATCCCCAGCAGTTTGTTCATTTCAAACAGCTGATGATTGTATATGATGGAAAATGTAGTGAATTCACTATAATTAAAATTTTGGTATTGAGGAGAGAACATGTTGTCAGGTGTCTTTACTGTCTCTTCAGAAAATAACTATTGTATACACTCATAATAAATGTAAATATTTAATATTTTAAAACTAATATTTTTAGTTTTTCTCTATGCACTACGAGGTGGTATGTTATTACTGACATCATGTTTATTTCATACCCTGTTTGGTGCCCCATACGACAATTACATCATTTGCCATAAGAATATGAGAATCTTGTTTTATACTGTGGTACACGTATCAAGTTCTATAGGATGCTATTTATTTCAAAACTGGAATAATTTACAATATTTCCTGAATACAGAGTTGGAAATAAATGATGAATAAACAAGTATGGCAACTTTCATTAGCAGATAAATTATTGTCTTTCATTCTTTAGCACCACAATAATATAGTACATAAGTATATGAGCTATTATCTAATAGTACTGCACTGAATATTAATTAATAAGCAAGCAAAATAAATTTTAAAAAATCACTATTTAAAGGTATATGAAATTAAATTCTTACAAACTATATCTATGACTGAAACAGTCTGTACAACATGCCCACATGGCCTGTATGACTTGCAGTTTATAACTCTGACACTTGGACTAGTCCTACAACGTAAGACACCTCATCTAATATTTATTTTTGGGGTCTTATTGCCTAAATAACAGCATTGTGTAGCATGTTCCAGTGTCGACTGACATGGAAATAAGCAGCCAATTTTTCGGGGATATCTCACACATTTGGGAACAAATATTGATGCTTTTCCACAAATTAAAGTCATGTTGATTTAAGCTGACTTTACTTACTCTGATGTCTTTTTTAATAAATTCAAATTTACATATACATGCTGACATTGGTTAAAAGGATGATAAGTAT
Source organism: Megalonaias nervosa (assembly GCA_016617855.1). Classification (NCBI taxonomy): domain Eukaryota; kingdom Metazoa; phylum Mollusca; class Bivalvia; order Unionida; family Unionidae; genus Megalonaias; species Megalonaias nervosa. The sequence continues at coordinate 120,980 of JAECUM010001322.1, forward strand.
CTTGAACAAAATGAAGTTATGTAAACACTTACTTCAATACTAGTATATTTTTATTTGTTTCTTTAAAGAAACATACTTCAGCTTAATCTGATTTTGTCAACTACTAGAAACACCAAAATAAACTCAGAAATTGAAATACCCACTGAAATATACAATTATTTACATGTTTTAGGTGTATATATTGGTTTGCACCTGGACATTATGATTTGTAATTGTTTTAATCATAATAACAAACAAAACAAATTTTGATTTCAGTGATTTTGATTTGTATTATTTACTTTTTACCAATTTCTAGTGCAATTCATTGAATAACGTCACTCAGGTTTACATGTTTTTGCTTGACTGGACTGGTATGATAGATCGCAAATCAGTCAGAACTTAAAATATGAAAGTGAGATTATGATTGTGAGATGCCAGAATGTGTGTCTATATATATATATATATATATATATATATATATATATATATATATATTCAATACATATATCATATACTTTTGTGTTTTAAAGTAAATAAAGACATAGTTTACACAAAAAACGAGGTCACACCTGTCCAATCAAGTACCTACAATGATTTCATTACATGAATGCAACTATAAAAAGTATAAATAGAAAAATGTAAATAATTCCCGTAAAAATCACTTAAATCCAATTTTATTTTGCTGTTGTATCATTATTCAAACACACACATATCTTAATACATTTATCTTCATGAGTATTATGGTACAAATATGTGTATTTTGGTGTGTATTTCGGTTTGTGAGTACATTTCGGTGTTTCTAGTAACCCTGATTTCGTCATTCCCAGCTATCATTGCATTCCAAACAACTGAAATGTAGGTCAAAAGGAACTTGAAACGAGCCCATGTGCTTGTGTGAGAATATAAATTTATTAGAAAAAAGATACCAGAGTAAGTAAAGTCCGACTAAAGTATTATGACATGAATTTATCGAAAAGCGTCGATATGGGCTGCCAAGTTTGCGAGATATTCCTGAAAATTTGACTTCTCATTCCAATGTTAGTTACCTCAAAACACGCTAAACAGCGCCGTTACTTAGGTAGTAAGAAGGCGACCCACCCCAACCCCCGAACACAAATATCAAGAGAGGCGTCTTACACTAAAGGACTAGATAGTGGTATTGACTCCCTCCCCCCCCTCCCCCCAACAATGGCGGGTAGGCGATCGAGCAAAATATCCATAATACATAGAGCTCGTTGTCCAGTTAACATAACTGAAAGATATGCATTCCTCGGGAGCAAAAAAGTAATCACGTCAACTGGTTTGGGATACAAACCTGTCACCGGACGGTCTATTAGACATCGTCTATTTCTTCTTCCGCCATAATAATATTTCAGGCTCTTCTAATCTCCTGTCGGCAAGGAATGAGAAACGGACATCACGTCACGCTTAGATGTGCCCGTTACAGACACACTATTCATTTCCAGGGAGGGAAGATAGAAAAGATTTAACACGTCATTTTTCTATTCTCTTTGGGAATTATAAATTCTCTATTCTTTTTATTTAATATTATTTATATATTATTACCCATTGGTTTCTCTCTTTTTACGTTAAATTCTTTTTTCTTTCATTCTCTCTTTGTGCTCATGCCACTGAGCCATTACTGATATCGCAGATGAGGCATACTATTTTGCTGCCCTCCGTCCGTGTGTCCATATCCACATAAGTCTTCTCAGATTTAGTTTTAACATTTGTCTTAAAAAAAAATTTTAAATCTTGAAGTAGACAAATGAAGCAAGCATAGATATCAGCTTATGAAGATGACATAGCCTCGCTTAATCTAAACTTCACAAAATACATTCATCAAATATATCATTCAGTATATTTCTTGTTGCTTGGATGGTAGCAATTATTGTGAAATGTAGAAAAAATTAACCAGTTAAAAACTAAAAAGAGCGAATGGATAGAGTGTGCTCCACTTGTGGATATCTTGTCCAAACAAGTAACCCAAAGGCACACGTTTGTGTATGAAATAAAAGATGCTGTGGGGTTTTTTTTTAATACCAAATTATGTACTACTGTAACAGAGTTGCATTTAAAAAATATTACATTGAACTCGAGGAAGAATTAAAGGAAGACTAGAGTAGTATAGAAAAATGGGGATTCTGGAACACTTTTATCACTCCGTGATACAAAATTTGGACGAGTGTTCCCATGAATCTATACTACTAGGGTGTGAAGGTTCTGGACCACTTTTAGCACTACGTGATAAAAGAGAGGGTGAGTGTCCTCATGAATTTATACTACTGGGGTGTGGGGGTTCTGGACTACCACTTGTGTTATTTTTTGCTAAATAACACAAAACAATGGTTTGGTCTAACTACTTTAACGGTTAGATTACATCTGACTAAAACAGAAAACACACGCACACTAGTTTCTCACGCTAATGTTATCATAAGGCATACAGGGTTACAACTGAGTGAGAGCCTGGAGCTGACCTCAGGTGACCTGTATCTGTCAGATAGTTTGTAACAGCAGAATGTTAATACCGTATATTACCACAACTCCCCCTAAAAATGAGTTTTGTGCTTTTCTTTTAAATTCACATATTCATTTCTCCTTTTCTTTTTAATAAATTTGTAAACATATTCCAACTTGACAAAGTTCTATTTTGCACATGAATATATATTTCAAATAGTTTCTGGTGAGTTGGAAAAGTTCTACTAATTGTAGTTAAAATTAAGTTCTGGCCCTATGACATTCACAATCATTCTTATACTCATGAAACAAGTACATGGTGATATATTGGCATTGCCGCTAAAATCTATAGTCTTAATATTTTGTTCTTCAATCCAGTTGTTATCACTGCATATAAACTGATGTGATATAATAAATGTATTATTATGCCCTTGACCACTTCCATTTTCTAATATTCACAAGCCACAATATAATTCAGAAAAATTATAAAGTTCACATAACAAAATCTCTGTAGCTTGCAGGTTTATTTATTAGACGTCCACTCCTTGTTCGAATCTTTCCTGTCTGGTTTGGCTCATTGATGACTAATGGCATCTTGTCATTCAGTTCAGTGACCTTGTTAGTATCTTCGTATGTATCATATATCTCTGGTAATGTCTCTTTTGTTTGTAACAGATGTCTTTGGTTTCTCCTGTATATAGCACCATCCTGGGTAATCACATCATACGACCTTAGAGTGCTACTTTTTCTGACGACAACAGCTGGTTCCCAAAGATCTTGTCTTCTGATTCTTACTTCGTCTCCAGAAGTCAGATTTGGAAGCTCTTTAGCTGTTCTGTCATAATGTTTCTTTTGCTGATTTTTCTTTTCACCCAGTTTCCACTTGAGGTTTCTTTCTTTTATAACTTGCGGATGTAGCTGTATGTTGCAAGTAGGTAAAGTCGATCGAAGTCTTCATTCATCAGTATTTTTGCCGGAGATCCTATATCATCAATTGGTGTATTTCGATACTCCAATATCGATAAATATGGATCTTTTCCATCTCTCTTTGCTTTATTGAGAATTCCTTTGACAGTTTGACTGGTTCCTTCTACTAAACCGTTAGACTGTGGATACTTGGGATTTGACGTAGTATGTCTGAATCCCCAGTTTTTTGCAAACTGACCATATTTTTTGAGGAGAACTGTAGTCCATTATCACTTCTTACTTCTCGTGGTATTCCATGTCTTGCAAAAACTGACTATGTGTGTGTGATTACTGTGCTTGCTCGTGTATTTTCTAACTTGGTAACTTCAGAATATCTGGAGCAATAGTCTACTATCAAGACATAGTTGTAATTATTCCACATAAATAAATCTGTTCCAACCATTTCCCATGGTGCAGTAGGTTGTGTAGACAACAATGGTTCTTTTTTATTTGACTTTCTGTATTCCTGGTAAGTAGAATAATTCGATACTGTGTCTGCAATCTGTGCATTCATGCCAGGCCAATATATAATGTCTCTTGCTCTTTGCTTTGTCTTCTCAATGCCCATATGACTTTCGTGCAACTCTTTGAGCATTTCTTTCTGAAGAGCATCTGGTATTACAATCTTCTTTCCTTTCAGAACTAATCCGTCCATATCTGAAAGTTCATCTATGCAGTTCCAGAAATTTCTGATTTCAAAAGGTACGAGATATTTATCATTTGGCCATCCTTTTGAATCATTTCTCCTAATTTTGTCATTTTATTATCACGTATAGTTCCATTCTTTATTGCTTCTAACTGTGTATCTGCAATCTGTATATTTGACATGATCATGTGCACATAGCACTCAATTTCATTATCCATGTTCATCTCAGATGTGTTCGTCTGTCTGTATGCTCTCGACAATGTATCTGCTACAATTAATTCTTTTCCTGGACAATACGTAAGTCAAACCTGTACTTCTGCAGTCTTAAAAGCATTCTCTGAAGTCTAGGCGGTGCGGCAGATAGAGGTTTCCTGAGGATTTATTCCAGAGGTTTATGATCCAATTCAACTTGTACTTGACGACCATAAGTATATTGATTAAATCTTTCAAGACCAAATAACACAGCAAGCAGTTCTTTTTTGATCTGTGCATACCTTGTTTCTGCACCTGTCAAAGACCTTGATGCAAATGCTATAGGTTTGCCTGACTGCATTAACACTGCTCCAAGTCCTGATTTTGATGCATCACAACTAACAATGACAGGCTTCTTAATATCGCAATATTTCAACACTGGTTCTTTGCTTAGAATCTGTTTGATCTCTTCAAATGCATGTTTCTGTGCAGTTTCCCAAACAAATTCAGTGTCACTTTTCAAAAGTGCTCTGACATATTTGGGATAAATTTCGCTAGGTAGCTGACTGTATCCAGTAATCTTTCAATTTTTTTCTTGTCCGCCGGAGCTGGCATTGATGTGATTTCTATTACTTTTTCTGGATCAGGTTTAATACCTGATGATGTCAACATGTGTCCCACGTAGCACACTTCTCTTAGTTCAGATTCGCATTTTTCCAAATCAGTGTCAGATTTATTTCCTGGCATCTCTTTAAAACATTTTTCAGTTTTCCATCATGATCTTCCTTTGAAGTTCCCCAAACAATTATGTCATCTATATCAGTCTCCATCCAAAGCAGGTCTTCAGAACACTGTGCCATGCGTTTCTGGAACACTTCTTGAGCAGATTTAGTACCCAAAGGCGTTCTCAGGCAGCAATATCTACCAAACGGGGTGTTAAATGTTGTCAATACCTGGCTTTCCTCATCCAAGGGTATTTGCCAGTAACAATAATTGGCATCTAGTTTGGAGAAAACCTCAGCTTCTGCCATCCTTGTGGTTATATCTTCAATTGTAGGAAGTTGATAATGCTCTCGCTTGATAGCTTGATTCAAATGTCTCGGATCTAGATAAATTCATGGTTTTCCCGACTTGTGTTTTTCAACAACTACTAATGAACTGACCCATTCTGTTGGTTCATGTACTTTCCGTATTACATTTTCCGGTTCCATCTCTTCCAATGTTGATTTAAGTGGTTTTCGTAAAGCTGTAGGAACCGTCCTTGGTGGATCAATGACAGGTTTAAAATTTTTGTCAACTGCAATATGATATTTTGGTTTCAGGCATCCTAGACCTTTGAACACACTGGGAAATTCTTTCACGATATGATTGTCCCTATTCCTGTGAACATTGCCCACTACTTGTATTAAGTGCAAATCGCTTTGAACTCAAGAATAGGCGGTTGGTTTGTTTTTGCGATATAAATATCAATTTCTTGATTCATGCAGTTTAATTTGCATTTGCCTATGACAATTAGTTTGTCACCAGAGTAGCTTGTGAGACATGTCTTGGTTGGTTTTACTTCAACGTTGTCAATGTTCATTGTTTAAAAATGTGATTTGGAATGATGTTTACTTTCTAGCCAGTATCAATTTTAAATTTGACATCAGTACCACGAAGAGTCAGAGTTACGTAGCATTCTTTGTCACTGATTTCAGTGTTTGCCTTTGTCACTGTTCCTACAAAAGATGTTTCTTCCTTTTCACTTGAGTATTCTTGCATACCATGCACCCGTTTTGTCTTGCAGCATTTCAGAAAATGATGCTGTTTTCTACACCTGTAGCAAGTTTTTCCATAAGCTAGACACATACCTTTTGAATGTAATTTGCCACATTTGCCACATTTACCACAGCTGAATAATCTGCAGTCTGATTTCATACATAACATTTCCGCTTTCTTTGGTTGTGCCATTTTCTTTTCTTTTTTCTTAATTTTCACACAATGAACTTCTTATGCAGCTGCTTCATTTTGCATACTTTGAATCTGCTTTTTGGATTCTTCGTCTACTCTGCAGATAGCCAGTGCTTTTTGTAATGTCAGTTGATCTTCTCGTAAAAGTCTTTCTTTTACCTTTTCAGAATTAGTCCCACAGACAATTCTATCTCTAATCATTTCATCCTGTAGATTTTCAGATTTGCAGTTCTTTGCAATAAATTTAAGTTCAGTTACATGTTGGTCAATGGTTTCATTCTTTTGTTGGATTCTTGTATCGAATCTGTGCCTTTCTACTGTAATGTTCTGCTTCGGATTGCAATAGTCCTCAAACTTCTTGATAAGTGGAGCAATGTTTTCAGCTTCATTGTCCTCAAATGTCAATGTGTTGTAAATGTCTCTACGATCCTGACCAATAATATATAGGAAAGCATTAAATTTTCTTTGTCTTCTTTATCTGCAAGAGCAACATCTAAGTAAAACTGCATAGTCTACTTCCACCTCCTCCACGTTTCTGCTAGATGGTGGAAATTAAAGTCCATTTTAGGTTGCTTATTGAGTTTTTCCATGATGTCACAATTAACACATATACTTGTGTATCCAAATATGTGCATGTCACTCAGCCGATCTGAAAAAAATCTACGATCAAAACTATAGAGAGAATGTCCGAAGACGAGGTCTTTGTGACCGACGTGATTTTTCATCATCCTGAAACGCTTCCCGAAGATATCGCTACGGTCTAACGAAATCACGTTCCTGTGACGCTCGAACTGACGCTGACGAAAGTACAAGGAGCAGCGCTTGGAAAGGCGTTACTCACGCAAGAGCAACGGGCGGAGTTATCCCAGGACAGTATCGTAAATATCTTCTGCGATGAGCATTTGATCAGGCAGAACTGCATGCGATGTCTGAGTGAAAAAACACTGAAGAAGATCTTAAAATTATATTATTATTGATGGAGGGTGTAGCGATGGCTGAGGTGGATCAGACGCGGTATCTCACGTACGTCACCGTGGAAAATCGGAAGGATCTCGAGGATGCCATCGTCAACGCGTTCCATCTCCACATCAACATCAACGTAGCTCTCTCACTCACCAAAGTCGTGGGGATAGGACACGATCTCGTATTGCTCACGGAGGCACAACAAAAAGAACTCTAAGACAATGGCACGCTCAGCATCGTCTATGATAAAAAATCTCCTTTTCAAGCAATGACTCTCCTGCGTGCAACGAGAAGAACTTCTCAAGTTTCTGTTGTTATAGGGTTTAACGCCATTTTTTAGCGCAAGATAGGTTATACATGGCGGCCAGTATTAATGATGGAGGAAGAACCCTGGAAAATCCCGGGAAGAACCACCGACCCACGAGAAGCTACTGGCAGGCTTTCTCACGTACTCACGTTAGCCGAGCCTGGACTCGAACTCACGCAGACAGAGGTGAGATGACAGTGATCCGTAACGGTCAGCGCCTTAGACCACTCGGCCACTCGGGGCCCCCTCAAGTTTCTGTACAGATCAGTAGAATAAACAAAAGATGAGTGCAAACATAGTTTTTGAGATATTTTTTGATATCCGTCAGGTCTTATCTCTAAGTTGCACAGCCGATTATCCGAGGGATCTCCGTTGAGAAGAAAGACGGAATGTCCGATGGGAACCACTCACCGATGAGCTTCAAACACAAAACGATGACGGTACATCGTGGCCCTCACTCCATTGACAATCACATGAATGATGGAATAACCAGTCGTGCTATACCTCACCGTGTGTCTAATCTTCGTGCGTACGCTACGCTTCTCTCCTTCCGTGTTAGCCTCGTAACGATTAAATACGGGATGCACCTTCCACATGGTCATGCTTAATCTTAGTCAGAAACTCGCTGAACAACGCTGAATGGTTTTGGGGCTTCTGGGTAGTTCTCGCTTTTTCGTAGTAATATTTAATCCGGATGTTTCGTCCACCGCAGCGCTGACATACTTGGAGCTGACCTCCAACTCCTTCCTGAAAACCCAAGCAAGGTTTTATCCCTGGACTTCCACGCTCGATGAGAGCATAAATGCTGTGCGCAGTACTCTTTTGTGCATGACTTGTTGCACTCTTCCGTACTCCCCTGAGGTAACTGTACACACTTCTGTGCTCGACGCAGAGGCATTGTGCTATATAACAGATTAAAAGTTTTGCTATGAAATTAATAAAATGACAAACTGGACAAACAATTAAAGAAATGAAATACGGGACTATATTATATAGCATCGCTATCATTGCAAGGATAGACCAGAATCTTGCCTAGTATCAATATAACATAGAATTTTGAGCATGGCAGATCCAGGGAAAGAGTTTATCATTCGTCATGATATTGCTTGTCGACTCAGGAGCATCGCTCAGTCGATGTACGGACTCCAGTACCCTATCCCAGATCGAATGCCGCTCTGCACGAGCTCATCGAACGAGTCAGAGGAGACCTCAAGGCGCTGCCAAGCGGAGCTCATGCCGTAAGCTCGTTAACGAGTACAAGGCGATGGCAGGACGAAAGATCCTCACCACGCAGCAGTACCTGAAGCAACTGCGAGACAAATACAATGCACTCACTGGAAAAACCGTTCAGACTGCAAACTTCTTCGACTTCAGCGTGAAATCCTAAGTCGATCACATCCAGCTGATATCTAGAAAAAAACTACCTCAAATCAATCCACAAGCTCTCCAACGACAACGCGAGCACATCACACGTCTTCCGTCGACACGGCTCGTCGAAAAAGCATACGGAGGTGCTGACAAGGATTCATTTACGATCATTCCTATATTCTTCAGCGCGGAGTTGACCAAGCACTCCTGCAGCGCATTCTACATTCTACCGTCCAAGCAGAACTGCGCACCCACACGGCCATTAAACTAGAAGTTGATCTCAACGTTCATTTGGTCAAGGAACACAAGACCATCGATGTGTGGACCAGAGCCAAATCCCTCATTGTCTATCGCAGTAATGATTTCAGTCGCATCGTTGATATTACCTGGTCATTTATCCAGCGTCGCCTCGAAGATTATCAGCAGTCAGGATCAACCTTGATCTTCGCTGGAATCAATTCTATCTCGTTTCAAACTTCCAAATTCACACCGCTGCTTGGAAGTAAGTACGTACCACTACCCAAGTAAATCCTAGCCACCAAACGAGTGACCAAGAAAGAAGACGACATATACAATATCAAAAGCATTCTTGACAGAAGAACATGTAAAGTGGGCAAATGTCGAGTTCAAGAAGCAAATGTTAGTTAGAAAGGATATATACACAGTTTTGATTCTTGGATTGCCGCTTCATGATTCAACGACTATAAGAAGAAGTTAAGTGATCTCCATACAGTTAATCACAGTAACTACCTTTCATTTTCAGAATTCCTCTCTTCAAGACTCGCAAATACGATCATTATGTGTCCCTAAAAATGGAATCATCTTTTTCTTCTGCCAGATCTTTGTGGTGTGTTGTGTCACATTAGCAGCCAATTAAACTATGAGTTTGCTTTATGGATATAAACACTTGGGAACGATTTTACTCATCATTTGTATCGGTTATCTTCTTCCCAATCTGTTGTGGGGGGAAAAAAAACAGACAGTAACAGCATCAACAACTGTAGCCTTGCTGCCAAGGACAGTCAATACCCTTGCAGTCACAACAGCAGTTCTCGTTTGGAACTTATCGAAAAATCATTACTCATTTGACCAGAAGTGACTCTTCGGAAACCAGAACCATCGATCTATAAATAACCAATTTTTCTGACATTACATTCAGACCGTTCTTGGGTGGGTTTCCCAAAAACATGTTATGTTATTTCATGGCAAGATTACCACAATCCATACAATTGAATCAGGAGGTTCATTTGGGTGTAGCATTGGTAGAAACCATTAATCATGCTCAAGCCCTCAAAATCAATGAAAGTCAAAACACTTTCATCGTCGATATCCTGAACGAACAAGTTCAAGAACATTTGGAGAAAAAAAATATCATCTCTATTGCAAATCCACAAAAAGGGATTTTCAGCCAATCCTTACCTGAGCACCTATAACGTGAGAATTCCTACAGGATAGTATTTTAATGATAAACGACCTGATCTGGTCGAAACGAAGTAAGTTATTTTCAATGGTCAGTTTGGCAAAGGACGCTTGCAAAAGTATACCGATAGAGTACTAGTACTATAAAACTGCACTTCGTCTTATAATGTATTTTTCAGGTGGCAGAACAGTGTCCATTACTTTTTATTCTGGTTTGTTTGCTCTTCTTTGTGAATACATTACTTTCGCTCCTATGCAAGGCATTGACAACAACAATCGAATCTACAAGCTTTCGCTACCTAATCGAATTAAAGGAAGGACATAATTTACGGCTCGTGCACTCGGATGTGGTGGAGTACAACGTCGTGGGAAACTCTGCCACTCCGTTGCTAAAGTCGTTCCTTTCAAAGTGTATTATGCCATGATTTTTTAGTGAATTGTAAAAAAACAGATGTATCATGTGTACCAAGGAGTAGCTCGACAACGAGGACATGGTTTAGTTTATGTCTTAAAACCTTCTTTTCATACGGTAGAACCAATCTTAAAGGCTATAGTGACTCGAGTACTACATACTTTAAAAGATGCAGAGTTGACTCAAGGGAAAGAATTAGTTCATGTGCCTTCACGAGCATGAAAAAAAAAGTGTTGGTTCAAACTGGAAAGGCTGTTTGTATTGCCAAGACACCCCTATAAATCCGTGTCATACATCTAAATAATGCATTACTTCCTCTTCTACTCCACAGAAAAGACAATGCAGAAAGAGTCGTCAAAACTCGTCAGATCCCATAGGCACGTTCAGAAAAAAAAATAAAAAGGAAGAACAGTAGCTGTCAGAGAACTGAACGTTTTTTTTTTTTTTTTTTTTTTTTATTATTAACTGAAAAATGGAAAATATCCATCAATATTATTGCTAATATTCCAAGTCAGAAGTCGATTTGTTTGCTGAGAAATTAAATCATCCAGAAAACCGTTTTACTTGAGAAATACAAACGTCTGTATGTGTGGTCACATGCTATTTGTGGAATCACGGCCACGACCACCGTTTGCCTTGGTACTGCTATAATTGCGACTGCAGCAACCATCATCGGTAAACCAGTCGGATTTATTGTTATCGATACTAATTAACCGGTGTCGTGGATGGCTCTAATAAAATAATTTCTTTCGGGTTGTATTCGCGAATACGCGTCTGTTTAGAACTTCTCTCAGGACAGTCTCAGTCTCGATACAAGCAATAAACTATTACTCGGTGGCCATCGAAAATAAAACGAATACCATTGTGGAGTTCGAGATGGTCCTGGTTGAAATGGGTAACCACTGACGTGTGCGCGCACAGATACGGAACCGGGGCGTTAGCGACCAAAATAAAGGTAACTGGTTTACAGACAGTGAAAATCAAGTAAACCGTTGCCGTATCGATCTGTACAAGACTCACAGCATTGCAGCTCCTAAACCCACGACTTTACACCACACAGGATTTTCGCACACCTGTGTGTCTGTGGCTGTAGTCAATGTGAGTCCACCTATCCCGTTCACAAAGTCGAGCGATCCCGTATTTGTATTCGCGTGGCAATCCACATGCGTGAGCGTATGCAGCGACGTCGAGGGCATGGGGATACAAGACTTTGACCCCAGTCGTGGATTACAGTCTTAGTCTCCCATTCTCATACTAATAATGAAAATCAAGAGAACAGTCAACTGATATTTTGCTGGCATGATTTTTTTTTTTTTTAAAAAGTGATACCTTTTAGTTCTAAAATAGCTTTTATATTTGTTAAATTATAAAATAAACAATGCCAACACGTAGAATGTGTGACCGGTGTCGCTTTATTGCTTCATCAGACTGAATTCAAACTTTTATATTTGTAACACTCATGTATGTATATGCATGTTTGTATTACAAGTGTTTATTATGCTTGTGTAACGTACTATGCCAATGTTATTTAATTGTGATATGTTAATACATTACTACTTGTTACCTGCTGACACTACCTAATTTAACAGTTTCTTACGAATCATACGGACAGTGTTTTTTGTCTCGCAGAAATAGCCAAGGTGGTCCGAATGAGCGATGCAAAATATTTTCATTTAGTGCGGTCCTTGTTTGTTTTTGAGCGCCATGGCGAGCTTGCATGAACCTGATACAGGGACAGCTTATTATAGATCGACAGACCCAATAAAAAATCTTAAAATAAGGTAAACCAGTGGTCTAGCTTGATTGTGGCATGATTATTCTACTGACGTGATAAAATTGCAATCATTACTCAAACCAGCTTGTAATAGAAACTTTAACGATAGGAATTCGATAGAAACATATTTTCGATGGTAACTTAATTTCGACAATAGTAACCCGAACTGCCAAAAAATGACGTTTAGAAATGCTTACATAGGTAATTTAACTGTATGCTATATATTAGCCACATGCCTTAAACAAAGTTATTTAATGCTACAAAAATACCGATGTGGCAAGTCCCTAATTAGTTTTGTTCTATAGAGATTCCTCTGGCTCTTACAAAATTATTTTTTTCTTTTACTGATAGAGGATAAGAGAAAGCTACATAATCAGATTTAAAGAACCGAATAACTTCAGAACGTTCCGGAACAGATTACAACTAGAGCTGTGAAAATTTTAGAAAAATTCTATGGGGTACACGTTGATCTAAAGGAACAGCATGCAAAGTGTATTTTTTCAATGGTCGAAGTGTACAAGTCGGGGTGTTATTTGTAAGTCAGATCCATCTGAAGGGGTGATTTGTCATAATTGAGTCAGAGTTGTGTTTTGGCTAAATAAATAAGCCCAAATGGATGGGTGGATAGGAGAATCAACAACAAAACTGTAAAATATACTTGTATTATTGAGTATAATATGTTACAAATAAATTAACAACTTAGAATTTGTTCAAATTAAATCCACTAAAATCCACAATGATTGACATTTTAAATCCATTTGTATTATAAATCCATGAATTCAGTTATAGGTCTCATATTGGTATAAAAATAATTCAGAATGATCAGATTCACAATATCCCATAGTATGTTAATTCCACATGTCTTACAAAATAAGCAATGAAAGTTATGTCTACATTTTTTAAAATTCACAGTGTCCTATAAATGTTACTACCTAATGTCATCTGGTAAAACCTCCAAGAATTGTCTGATAAAGTTCTGATATCCTCCATCGTCCTCTAGTAAATCGGTGTGGTCTAGTCATTGCAGATATCATCTGACTCCTTTTCTTGGCCTCACTGTTATCTGGGTGTTTACATAGAGACTGAGCTTGAGCTCTGTAAGTAGCACTTTGATCATACAGTTTGTGAAATTGATTATTGGTTGCCACTGAACACATCACACTTGTGCAGGAAGATCAAATAACCAGCCTCCATTACTTGCCACTGATCAAGTGTCACTCATGGCTCAATCAGAGGATTGTCACATTGGAAAACAAGCTAAGAGATTAAGGTCAAACATTTAGTGGAGGAAGCAGAACTCTACTTGGCACAGAGCAAGTACATATATTAAATTGCAGCTAGATCAAAAGGATTGTCAGCTTGAACACAAAGTGAGTGCTGCCTTTGTAAGTCAAGGGCTTATGGGGCCATGTGCACTAGTAAAAAAACTAGTATATGATAAACAGGTACCCAATGGTTAATTTTTTTACCCGGGTTATTACTAATGGGCAGGTACCTGAGCAGGTACCTGAGCACTCAGGTACCCATTCACAGTTCTAACTACAACAGTGCACAGAATGGTTACAAATGTATTGGTATTATTTTATCATATTAAAACGGATGCAGTAGAAAGTCTTCAGCATATCCTATAGTCTGTATGATCCAGGTTAAATTCATGACAACAATGAGTGTTCTCAACAGTATCCCCACATTTGACGTAGTGTCATAAACTGTGAATTACAATGTATTTTACAATTAAATCATAGTCCTTTTTCATTATTTATATCAAAGTATTAGTCTTGTACTCATTTCAACCTGATGAAAAATTAGCAGTTTTACTTTTGTACAAATTATTTTTCTATGATTCCTGTCTAAACTAATTGAATTTTTGATACTTAACTTATTTACACCAATTTAATTTTCTTAATTTGTAGTTAGTGGTAAGAATGGTAAGAAATTCACAATAAAATCTTTCACTTGTAACTTCATGCAAACTTTCAGCAGTTTTTCATGAGGAGTCCTGGATGCTTAACTCATGGTACTCAGGAGATTTCATCATCATTCTGAGAGTCTTTGGCATAAACTCACAAGTCCCTCAATTTAAAAAGGATAGAAAGGAAAATGAAGAAGTACATGATCTTTCTTATATTACATAATTGGATAAAAATGTCAGCCTCATAAGATCCCATTTGAGAACAACTAGTTTTCTACAGCATTCTACCATCTGCAAACTAACAGTAGGTTTTCAAATCAGTTTCTTTAATTTTTAGTCTTCTTTGATTTGACAAATGTAAGTGTGGCATTCTGTGGAGCAAAGTCTTCAAATACATATCATTTTTCACAACAGTTTGGAGAATTTTCTCAATAGCATATGGGATTATGTGTCATTTTTTGCATAGCACAGCAACCTTCAACAACCATCAAATGATCCAGGATAAATTCATGACAACTAAAAGCTGATATCTGCAAGTTAGTATTTCCATTATGATTGCAAGGATTTTACTTTCCAACAACTTTACACCACTTAAAAATTGCTTTCAATGTTCAGTCCAATTGTACCTTTTTAATCAGAACTTAGGTCTCTAAGTCCTCATGTTTATTTTTGTGTCACCATTTTTATGAGTGACCTTTATTGTAGTCTCAGTAGAATCACCATTAATTATACATTCCAAATTTGAGTTGCCTTTGTTGTCTTCACTTGTGTTCTCATTTCATCTAGTTTTTTTTTATCCCCCTGTGGGTTTGGGGTTTCAGAATAGGCCTGATGCATCCTAGCTACATGTCATAAGAGGCAACCGAATGCTGGAAACGTGGTGTCCTTGGGTTGCAACCATGTTAAGGGAGGAAAGGATTTTGGTAGTTGAGCAAATGGGGAGGCTCATGAGTGACCCCATGTATCAACACATACTTTGGCTTCTACTTCTTACTAGATGGGTAATTGGGATGGGCTGAGTCCTGGAAAATCAGCTTGTCACAATGAGCCCTAGGAGGTCATCTTAACTTTATTTTTTAACTTTTTCTTTACCTTTTTTTTCCCCAGTATCTCTCTTGATACCACTGTTGCCCCTACAGTTTCTTCCTTTTTTCCCTTCTCAGAAGACTCCCTAAAATATGGTGGCTTAATGGTCAGTTTGGAGTTATCTTTATTTCCTGTGTATCCATGACGTTCGAGAAGTGTCCCCTTATTGAGCCCTGTGGTAATTGAGCATGGGTGATGAAGATGCAACACTACAAAATAGAAAAATAGAAAAATAATTGAGCTGAAAAGAACAAAACTTTTGTCTCATTCAAATGATGAACCATGTGGCATGGATTCATTCCCACTCTTCATGGTCATCCAGTCAAACGATGCATCGAAACAGCTTGCTGCTCTATTTCCATTTGTAGTTGACAGGGCTATACTTGTGCTGGTTGGCACATCAGAGAGCATTAAAAAATTAAAATTGAGTATCTTGTTTGTGGAGTGTAAGCAAAGAGGACAGACTGAAAATATCTAAAAAGAGAACACTTTTCTTTATATACCAGTAACCTCTTTTGCTCTCAGATCAATGCGTTCATCCAAGGGTTTGATTTGCTGTCATGACTTAGTGAGAGTCAGTGACACTAAAATCATCAAAGGCATGAAGAACCCAGGTGTCAGAAGCACATGTATAATCTATATTGAATGTGGTGGAAAATTGCTGGACACCAATACTATCATACTTACCTTCAACACATAAACACTACCCAAGGTAGTAAAGGTTTGATTCTTATAGTTCAAGGTAGAGATATACATCCCAAGTCCTTTTCAGTGTTCAAATGTCAGAAGTACAGTCACCACAAAGACAGATGCTCCAACTGTCCAGTGTGTGGTTGATGCAGTGACTCTTCACATGGAGAACCTGGGTGTAAAGCCACCTCATACTGTAAAAATAGTGGAAAAGATCACCATGCTAACTCAAAGGAATGCAAAACCAGAAAACAGGACAAGGAAATTTAGAGTGTGAAATACACCTCAAATATATCCTTTCCAGATGCCAGGAAGATGGTTGGATATAGAACTTCCCTATATAGCCCAACAGTCTCAACTATAGTAATGACTAGTCCAAAGATATCAAAGGATATCAAAGTTGATACCAACTTAAACAAGTCTACCTGATGCAGCAACACCTTCATGTATCCCTCATTATAAACCTCAGAAAAATACAATCTCCACACAGACAATATTCAGTATTGCCATAGTATTGCACACTAAAAATCACCAAATAACAAAGCAAACTGAACTATAGCAGGCAATACAAGGGGTCTGATGACTGTATAAAGTTGCATAATAGGTTTGGTGACTTTGAGGACATGGATGCAAATGAAACTACTCCATGTCCTGAAGAGTGGCCTTAGAACTACAAACAAAAAATTGTACCTCATATTTCCTCCTGATAAAGAAGCATACAGAAGTGTTCCCTTCCAAAATGTCTAATCTAATTACCACACCATCTCTACTTTTAATTCATAATGAAGAACACTGTCACACAATGGAATAGTCAAGGACTTAAAAACAACAACAATATGATATTCTTTTGCTTTTAAGTGAACATGATCCTGTAGTGTTGTGCGTGAAGGAAACCTTTTTAAAGATTACACCTTTTTTAACACCTACTCTCAAAATGTTGACAGGGCTTCTGGAGGGGCTTCCATTATTGTAAACAATAGGGCCCTTGATTTCCTCAGAGTAGTAGCACATTAGATCCAAACTGTGCTATGGTTGCATTGTGTATGTTTAAGCCAGAAAGTAGTATTTAAAGATGCTTGACCCAATTCACCATCAGGCAATACAACTTTCTTTGGGAGCATTAAGGACATCCAAATTAAAAAACTGTTAGTTAAAGCAAATGAGTCACCTCTATAACATCGCAGAGAAACATTATCTGTACAATGTTAAAACATTATGGTTTTAAACTAAGTAACAGAAAGAAGCAAAACCCACATGTTCAGTAAATTCAACAAATAAATTTATTTCTGTAAGTTACTAAGTAAAAATTTAAAAGAAACTTAGAGTATTGTGAATTAAATCCCAAATAATCCTATATGTTTTATCACGAGTTCAGAAGTATAGTGTTCTGAATGAATTCCAATATTGAATGTGCTAATGCACCTGTAGTCTTGAATGAACTCATGTACCAATGGTCTCGATGTATCCCAGTGATATAATCTAGAACATCTTTTGAATGAATTCACAATAATCCGAAAATAATGATTTTGTGCAAAATGTCAATGTGCATTTTTAATTCCAGTGAATAATTTAAAATATATGGTTACTCTCAAATTATATCTAAACAAAAAGTGGCTTTGAATGAATGATTGTAAAGTACTGTTTAAGTGAAAAAAGGCAATCAGCGTTTGGTAATTCCAATGAATAATTTAAACAAATGAATGTAACCAGATGAACCAGGTTGGGGTCAGATCATAATGAAGACACTAAGAATGGTAACAAAAATACAATGTTTATTTATAGATGATTTAAAGGTAGTAAAACCCTAGACCACACTTGTGTGCAAAAAATCCAACTATTGGATATTTAACACAATGATGTGCACTGAGTTAAATAACTGATATAAATAATACAGTTACTAACTGAAACGAATTGCAAATTTTTTCGAAAAATGAACTGATATTGAACAAAACTTTTTTAAAAAAGTGACTGTTCAAACAAAGTGATTTCCTTCAAATAAACATAAAATGATTCTAATAAACAATAATGAAATTTTCACTCAGATAATGACAAAATGATTCACATAAACATGATAACATGTAATGACGTATGTGATGGAAATAGAGTTTATTATTTTATAAAAATCGTATTATTGGGACCACTGCACAAAGTTATAATCAAGTTCATAAGTGAACCTGAATCTGACTAGAATCTTACAGAACTTGAAATAACATTCTCTCATCACTTTAATACATGTAACATTTATGTGAATGCAATCGTTCTGTCCAGTTACATACTGGTAAACTAGAAAACAGACTATAATAACCTAATAACATTGAATGAAACAACTCTATCCTGTAATACAAAAGAAAAATAATTTCACAATTTACATACCTCTACAGCTGGAGATATCACATTGTAAAGTGGACCGCTCACTGACAAAACTTTCCATAATGTAGTGTTTGACTCTACCATGAGCCTATATGTACACAGCCTATGTTGCATTGCATGGCCTGTGCTCTCAAGGTATATAGGTTTTTCCATTGCAAGCACTTCGCTCATGCAGTATGGAGTGAACGAACTCACTACATCAAAATAATGTATGATATTGTAACAGATTTGGGGGGGTATGGGCTAACTTGTGTAAATGTAATAATAAATTTAAAGAAATGCTCAGTCAGGATCTTTTTATTCTTGACTATGAAATTATGGTAAGATGCTTAATAAAAGAAATATGACTAAAACATGAATGCATGTGTTTGGTTACGTGTAACATATGCAATACACAAATGCTATAATATGCTGGCCATCATAACTTTAACATAATTATTCAGCAAGAAATGGACAAGCCACAGAGTAAGTATTTTGAAAGTTAGCCCTAATTTCTTAGTGTGACGGGAGATAGCTGCTTATTTATGTGGCACAATATTACTTTCATATTAAGCTTGAATGAATAGCAGTGAATTGAATTTGTTTGAATTGAATTGATTCCTATTGTTGTACTATATATGTAATTCCAGTCTGTTTTTGAGAATAAAGAAGTTAAAATTCATTGATTTATCTTATTTTTATAAGTATCTATGAGCTTCTTAATGTCATTCAATAAAGTTGTAATTATAACTACCTCAATGCAGTGATCTTTTTATTTGGTGGAGAGATGTTGGCAGAGGCGCTAATGTTGACAGCTATCTGCCGAATTTCGAATTGCGCTCATATTTATACTCTTTGGAAAATAGTCATATGACGTGATTTTAACCAATCATTGCTTGTCCAGGACGCCAAACAGGTCAGATGGTGCCGAACAGATACTCTACAACCAGCGACAAAAACTGAGGGTTAATATACAATTTAACTATCATCACTTGTCCGTTTATACTCTGTCATTAGCAAATATATAAACATTACGTATTATATCATGTCTGTCAAACGTCAACGTACTTTTAAGTTGTAACCAAGACTGTTAAGCTTGGGTGAAGAGTACACAACTACCAATGAATGCTGACAACATTGAAAATATACTGACCAGCATAAACATTAAGAATACACTATTAAATATTCAAAACATACTTAATACTTGTATAAAAGAAGGCCAGCATTTACAATCAACAAGTGAAATGCAATAAAAAATGTGAACTTGACAAATTTACTATGTGGAACCGGTCATGTGATCTAGTGTCGGCCATCTTGCCTGCAGACGTATTTTCATGATGTCAGCTGTTGGAGTCATCGAGCTTAGTGCTATTCAAATGATGATTTGGATGCGAATTTAAGTGTGATAAACATATTTCTGGGTGTGAGAAATTCATATAAAATAAGATTCCAGAAGCTTTTGTGAATATTTAACAATGTGCAAGGTTGAAATCGATGACATTTGTTACCACATGACTGGCGATCACACTTGACATACAGCATGAACAATTTAATACAGATATCATGGTAAGTCGCGATCTATACATTTATATTACATACAGTGTTCAAATTCATTCTTTCAGCAGTTTGTATATATTCATTGACATGAACAACATGTTAAATTTATGACATTAAAAAAAAACAAACTCCATCCTCCCCCATCCATCATATTACAGCTTTAGAGCCCTCAGGTCTATTACAATATAGATAAACCGCTCCCAGGTAACGCTGTACACAGAAATGAAACCCGAATACATTCTATAATATGTAAACAATAAATGTAAACAATTCCATGACAATGAATCCTCTCAAGTTATATCTGAACATAACAAGAAATAATTCCACATACTGAACTTGAAACAGGAATTAATAATTGTTTACCTGAACATATCTATACTAATTTCACCTGACCTAAGACACAATAAAATGCCCAGGATGTGGGTTATTTTAATTCCTTCAAACTATTAAGAAGTTCCCCAGAAGATTCTATGTTTGTAAATAAGGTTAGGCCTTGAACTCAAATTGAAGTAAACATTTTTAAAAATATGAAAAAAATCATGTAGGCCAGAACTCTACCATCAATCATAGACAAAGATGAAGCTCACAATATAAATTAAATATACAATACATAACAGCAGCTTTTTGTAAGGAATGCAATTTCATAAATTAAATCTAATATTTTTGTTTATTTATGAGTAAACAATATTCTTATAATACCATCATGATATTTCTCAATAACGATTTGTACAGTTTTGTAAAGAAAACACACCAAAAATCTAAATTATGATTGATTAAGATCAGTTTTAAGATTACTAACTTAAATTTCTGTGTGTGATTTTGGATATAAACTCCAGTTTTGTTGTGATATTGATGTAGCTCTGCCATATATGGATGTATTGGCTCATATGTACAACATTGTACAAGATTAAAGTTGATTTATGGGAAGTGCCAGAAACAAGTGACAAGTTACATAAACTATCCAACAAGGAGTCATCTTGTTGCAGGCATGCTTACAAGAGTGTGAGGGAATATATCATTGAATTTTGATATACATGCTTTACTAAATAACTAATATTTCAAATGACATGAAGGGTACCATTGAGAATAGGTTACCATATATACTCGCTTAAAAGATGAGTCCAACTGCAAACTGCATAGACCCAGATCTCTCATCACATAATGTGCCACCAGATCTGGGTCTGTGCATTTTGTTAGGAATAATCAGTAGAACGAACACCATTGATACTTATCTAGAGGCACTTTGTGCTATGGTGGATCAGGATCTTTGGGTTTTTTTTGCAGTTTGACTTGGCTTATAAGCAAGTATATATGGTATATTTCCGAAAAGCTGACAGTGCTTAAGAGCACCAAACCGAAGACTCCATGATATGTTTTTAGGCCTTGAGATTAGAAAGTTTAATCCTAATTGTTAATATCACCTTTCAGAGTGCGACTTGAGAGGGTGACATCTGCAGGTATTGTTCCACAAGTTGCCTCAGCAGATCAAGATGCAGGAGGAGAAAGTGGGATGGAGATGAGAGATTTGTCCAAGCAGGGAGTGAAGGATGTGGAAGAAATTGTTGTTTCTTGGCAGGAAAAGATTTTCAGCGAGGTGCTGTAAATTAATTATTGTTAAATCTCTCAAAGCCCAAATCCCTGATTAAAATTGTTGGTTTTATGGGATTTTCTGTTGACCGGGGTTCCCATTGTTTTTATTTGTTTAAAAGTTTTTTTCTTAAGACTGGGAAGTTATCAGATACCCTCTCAATAAATGTTTAGACAAGACATCAATAACCATTTCTGCTTTCAAAATAGATGTCTGTAATTAATGATGGCATTGTCCAGAATTCCTTCTAATAATTTATAACAGTTCCATAATAATGTTATAGTCCAAATATTGAGCACTTTCTGTTTCCACTGAACAGTCTAAACAAATGTTTTTCCACTCGAATAATATCTGAGTACAACATAAAACACATTTGCAGACTTACAATAGGAACATAATAAGTGTTTAATGGCTCCAAAATTGGAATAAAAGTGATTTCTCAGTCCTCTGTTTATATACACTTTCTATTGCGACTGAATTATGCAATAGACCCCACATGACAACACACTACTTACTGTGCGTCGAATTGGCCTATTCATATGACCTAGCCCAGCCAACGAAAAGTTATAGAATTATTCTTGAAATGTTGAAATCCCATCAGCATCTGAGAAATTAAGCCAAAGGCACCCTTAAGTTTTATTATTAAGAACACTATTAATAATTGTCAATGCATACATAAGCATCTGTTTATAGATCTTATGTAACTACTGCTCTTAAGATACCTGGGTCACATAGACAAAACTAACTAAAGATATTCTGTACAGTTTACAGCTGTGAATGAAAATTAGTTAAAATAATGTACCAGGAGTTAAAAAAAATAGATATATATAACACATTTGACATGAAATATTACCGAATAGAAGTTGGAAATGACTATGTTGAACAGTATAAATCTTTACGCTACTAAAGTCACTTGTCCCAATTTTCTCCTACTTTGCCATATTCCTGGCTGGAAAGAGGAGTCATTTCTCCCATCATGGACCCTGAAGAGTAATTTTGACTATAGTTGATTACAATTACATGTGATTATCTCAGGTCTGACTTTTGCATACAAGCATTGGTGTTGGTGGGGGTGGGTGGGTGTTGAGATGAAAAAAGCATGGGGATAATGCAGCTTTACTGCAGACCTATAGTTATTGCATGATAAAAGCATAAAGATCCGATGGATCAATTATATTTCTATAATTGTTTCTTAATGCTGACATATTCTAAATAAAAATTTATCATTTTATAGTATTATTTTTAATCTGTATTATTTTGGCTTTCCATTAAAGTTATACATAATTATCTTTGATGGGGAAAAAAATCTTGATATTTTTTGTGATTCACCCCATATGTTAATGGATCATTAATTTCTTTTTTCCTTTCAGAGAGAATTTGAGCTGTACTCTAACATAGATAATTGTTATAATGATTTTGAGAAGACTTACAACAAGCGAATTACAGCAATGAAGTAAGTACATGAACATATTGAGACTTTGTCAATTTGGGAGCTTGACAAGAATAGGATGATAAGTATGCAATGGCAGATCAGGGTCTGTTTTGTTTGTTTTACAGATTAGTCATAAGAAACTGCATAGACCCAGATCTGCTGGTTCATTATTGGGGTCTGTGAAGTTGGAGCTGACTTAAAATCAAATATGTATGGTATTTATGCTGTTTCATGCACTATTTCTCTGGCATACTTATGTAAAATCCACATTATCACATAACAAGGGAGTATTAAATCTGGGTTACTTCTCGCCATAGATGTATTGTGTTAAGATTCTAGCATTTTAGATAAGAAATTGAATAAATTGGGTTATTTATGCCTTGGTTTGGAATTTTAAAAATATATTTGATTGGGTATTTTGTCATTACTGCAGAACAAAGCCATCATACCTGACTTAGTTTTAACCATCAAGATGTTAATCATGCCTTTGAGAATACATCAGGGAGCCCCAGAGGGCTAAGTGGCCTGAGGCATTCTCTGTTACAGATCACTCACATCTCACCTTTGTATGTGTTGGTTTGATTCTCAGCTCTTCCTGCATCTGTATGTGAGAAAGCTTGCCAGTAGTGTTCTGTGGTTTGGTGGTTCTTCCTCCACCAAATATACTGGCCACTACATATAGCCTATCTTGTGATGAAAAATGGTGCTAAACCCACATAACTCATGAGAAAAAGCAGACAGCTTAGTCTTTCCAGCAGTGTTAATTTTTCCTACTTTTTCTACTTTATGAATAGACACTCTGTTTTTCCCTATTTTTTCAAAAATAGCTTTACTACCATACTTTTAAAAATTTTATGTTAAAAATTTATTACATTTCATGTATGAAGGTCATGCCTTTATTACAGAGTATGAAGGTCATGACTTTCTTAAAGAGTATGAAGGTCATGCCTTTATTAAAGAGTATGAAGGTCATGCCTTTGTTAAAGTTTACGAAGGTAATGCCTTTGTTAATGTTTGCGAAGGAATACAGTTGTTAAAGTTTATGAAAGACATACCTTTGTTAAATTTGATGAAGGTCTTGTCTTTGTTAAAGTTTTTGAAGGCCATGCATTTGTTAAAGCCTATGAAGGTCATGCCTTTGTTAAAGTTTATGAAGGTCATGCCTTTGTTAAAGTTTATGAAGGTCATGCCTTTGTTAAAGTTTATGAAGGTCATGCCTTTGTTAAAGTTTATTAAGGTAAGTCAAGTGATGGTTCTAGTGTTTAAGTAACTTACATAAATTTTATACCATTTTGCCGGGGTTACCATATTTAAACTTTCATAAAAGAGGACACTCAGGAGAGTGGTTGTATCTGTATCATTTATTTTTATAGATTTTAGGACTAAAAAGGATGACGTATCCAAGGAAAAGGATGTGTCGAGACCCTAATTTTGCATTATAAAATATCCTTATTTTCATCAAGACTTATTCTTTTTTTTTTATAAAAAAAGGCAGCCATACTTTATCTCTACTTTTTCACAAAGGGTTACTGGAAAAACTATTAGTGATCAAGATTAATTCAGGTGCATTCAATTATGTGGCTTTGTTAGGCTGAGTATTCTCACATTTTTCTGGTGGCCTAGTGGTTAGAGCGTCCACCTTGGATGCGGGAGGTCGCGGGTTCGAACCCCGGCCGAGTCATATCAAAGACTTTAAAAAATGGTTCTAACAGCTGCCTCGCTTGACGTTCAGCATTAAGAGGTTAGTGTTAGGACTGGTCGGCCTGGTGTCAGGATAATGTGACTGGGTGGGACATCATGCTACATGTCTGCGGCATGATGCCCCAGTGCTAGACATCACTATAAACTGTCACACTGCAGACGTCATGGCGATATGACTGAAAAATTGTTAAAGCTATGTTAAAAATCTAAATCACACACACACACACACTCAAATTTTTCAAGGATATGAACTAGCTTTTCAAATGTGGACAGAACATTTAGAACTGGTGCCTAATGCACAGCTTTTATTGATTGAACATACCATTCTAAACATTGACTGATTATGGCAGGAAGAATGCACTGGCAACATTTTGAAATAAATGCTTGAATTAAAATGTTTTGCATAATTTCAATGCATTAAACATTTCTTGGTGCATTTTTAGTCAATATACTGGTGTAAAATTGCCTGCATGCAGCTTGTAGCTCACCTCTTATGAGATGCTTAAAATTATGAGTATCCAGCAATGGTACAGAAAAACTCAAAACTATTAATTATCTCAAAGCTTGTTTGAAAAGCATCAGGTACCCTCCACCTATCTGCCCATTAATTTTCTCCTTCAGAACTCATAAGATACAATTTTGCCTAGCTTGCTCTTTCACTGGTTTGTATGATAAGAATCATTATTATGGGGTTTTTCTTTGGGGGGGGGGTGTATATTTAGTGTTCTTCCCTGCGGTTACATAAATTGAATCAGAAGTCCAAATGGAAAAAAATTTGAAATTACTTGTTTCATTTTCTTTTTTTTTATAAAAATGTTATATGCAATCATAAGATGGAGAAAGTTGATATATCTAATGGGCTTCAGATTACAACATTGGTGTAAGATTGGGGTCAAGGGGCATGAGGAAGTGTGTATGGATCAGGGAAGGGGATTTGCAATTGAAAGCCAAGTTGCTTCTGATTTCCTTAAAATCTTGTGAATTTCAAATGCTTTTGTCTTTTGCAATGCTTGCAGCAAACAACAAACATGAAATGTTGAAGCTGTGATATCAGTCTTTGAATATTGGTTGAATTTGCCTCCCATGAGGTTGAAGTTGTAATATCAGTCTTAAAATGTTGCTTGCATTTACCTCGCCTGAGGTTGAAGTTGTAATGTCAGTCTTTAAATGTTGCTTGCATTTGCTTCCCATGAGATTGATGTTGTGATATCAGTCTTTAAATGTTGGTTGCATTTGCTTCCCATGAGGTTGAAGTTGTGATATCAATCTTTAAATGCTGGTTGCATTTGCTTCCCATGAGGTTGAAGTTGTGATATCAATCTTTAAATGTTGGTTGCATTTGCTTCCCATGAGGTTGAAGTTGTGATATCAATCTTTAAATGTTGGTTGCATTTGCCTTCAATGAGGTTGAAGATACTTTCTCTCTATTTAATGGGTGCATTTTGATGACGTCACCAAATTTGAATATTACTTGCGTATTTAATCACTTGTGCATCGACATTGCACATAAATTACAAATTTAGCCATTCCTTGACAATTTGTAAAAAATTTCCAAGATCCTTGTTAACGCATTAACCCCTGGCGCTGCGTTTATGCGGCAGGAGGTAGTAGCTTACTTCCGAGCTCTGTAGTGTTAAGGTCATGTATGATACACTAAAGTGGGTGGTATTATAGGAAGGTAGACAGATGTAGCTCTACAATGATACCAAATAATCTGGACGATCTAGTTGCACTACAAAATAGAGAGGGAAAAACGTAATTTTTTGGACCCGAGTTTTTCCACCCAAAATTCGCCTGAGGTCAGAATCTGATATTGTGTCCGGATTTTAGACTTTTTGGTCTCAGATCTAAGGCAGACCGGTCTGAACTGCACACAGACAGGCGAACCTTTTGCAAAAAGTAGGATAAGATGGGCATTTGGAATAAAGAGTGGTCTCGATACGAAAATGATGGGCCCGTTAAGGAAAAAAAAACAAACTCCAACTTTACCCTTTTGTTCATGTGCAGGCGAAATAACCAATGAAAAATGATGTTTCTAACACATCTAGGCATTAGGTTAACTGGAAATCTCTTGAAGGTCGATGTATTATGATGTATTCAGAAATAGCCCTCAAAATGTGTTTCCTACTCGCATTTCAGGCGAAAATGACAAAAACCTAAAGGGGTTAATGAGTTAAGCAATACAGTTCTTACAGATTTATTTTCTAGGCTTCCAAAGATTTTTTGTACAATTATAACTGTTTTCACATGGATTTCTTATATTGAATATTCCAGTATGATAAAATGTGGTCTTGAATTTAGTCCAACTCACATCTACAGTGTTGACTGGACTCTAGCTAGTATCACTTTAGATCTGACTCTCACTACTACCCCTGTCTAGATCTGACTCTAACTAGTACTCTCCTGTCTAGATGTGACTCTGACTAGTACCCTGTCTAAATCTGATTCTAGTACTCTCCTGTCTAGATGTGACTCTGACAAGTACCCTGTCTAAATCTGACTCTAACTAGTACTCCTGTCTAGATGTGACTGTCTAGAACCCTTGTCTAGATCTGACTCTAACTAGTACCCCTGTCTAGATATGACTCTGACTAGTACTCCTGTCTAGATGTGACTGTAACTAGTACCCCTGTCTAGATCTGACTCTGACTAGTACCCTTGTCTAGATCTGACTCTAGCTAGTACCACTGTCTAGATCTGACTCTAGCTAGTACCCCTGCTAGATCTGACTCTAGCTAGTACCCCAGCTAGATCTGACTCTAGCTAGTCCCTCTGTCTAGATCTGATTCTATTTAGTATCCTGTCAAGATCTGACTGTAGCTAGTACTGCTGTCTAGATCTGACTGTAGCTAATATCACTGTTTGGAATTGACTCTAGGTAGTACCACTGTTTAGGTGTGACTCCTGCTAGTACCACTGTCTAGATGTGACTCTAACTAGTACCCCTATCTTGATCTGACTCTGTCTAGTACCACTGGCTAGATCTGACTCTAGCTAGTACCCTTGTCTGGATCTGACTCTAGCTAGTACCCTTGTCTGGATCTGACTCTAGCTAGTACCACTGCCTAGATCTGACTCTAGCTAGGACCCATCTCGGTCTGACTCTAGCAAGTACCCTTGTCTAGATCTGACTCTAGCTAGTACCACTGCCTAGATCTGACTCTAGTTAGCACCCATCTGGATCTGACTCTAGCTAGTACCCCTGCTAGATCTTACTCTAGCTAGTCCTTCTGTCTAGATCTGACTCTAGTTAGTATCCTGTCTAGATCAGACTCTAGCTAGTACCACTGTCTAGAATTGACTCTCGGTAGTACCACTGTCTAGATCATACTCCTGCTAGTACCGCTGTCTGGATCTGACTCTGTCTAGTACTGTTGTCTAGATATGACTACAAAAAAGAATATGTTGTTAGACAATTGGATGAAAATTATTTGATTATTTAACATATTTTTTAAAAACATTTAAACTAACCTTCCATGTCTCATCACATAATACATAGGCAGATCTGGATCATCATTGTACACAGATTTGGTATGACATATTACAAAGGTAGATCTGGATCATCATTGAACACAGATTTGGTATGACATATTACAAAGGTAGCTCTGGGTCATTATTATACAGCTTTGGTATTACATACTACAGAGGCAGATCTGAGTCATCATTGTACAAATTTGGAATCACATAATACACAGGCAGATCTGGGTCATTATTGTACACAGAATTGGTATCACATTATACAGGCAGATCTGGGTCATCATTGTACAAATTTGGAATCACATAATACACAGGCAGATCTGGGTCATTATTGTACAAATTTGGAGTCACATAATACACAGGCAGATCTGGGTCATTATTGTACACAGATCAGGTATCACATTATACAGGCAGATCTGGGTCATTATTGTACACAGATTTGGTATCACATTATACAGGCAGATCTGGGTCATCATTGTTTACAGATTTGGTATCGCATTATACAGGCAGATCTGGGTCATTATTGTACACAGATTAGGTATCACATCATACAGGCAGATCTGGGTCATTATTTTACACAGATTTGGTGTCATATAATACACAAACAGATCTGGGTCATCATTGTTTACAGATTTGGTATCACATTATACAGGCAGATCTGGGTCATTATTGTACACAGATTTGGTATCACATTATACAGGCAGATCTGGGTAATTATTTTGCACAGATTTGGTGTCATATAATACACAAACAGATATGGGTCATCATTGTACACAGATTTGGTATTACATATTACATGGGCAGATCTGGGTCAACATTGTAAACTCTTTGGTGGGTGTTATAGATGGGTAAATATGAAATTGGTTACCAGGTTTTTAATTTCTTTTTTCTTTTGAAAATCAGAGCCAGTGGAGATCAGCCAAAGAACAAGATATTTACTTATGTGGATCATGACACTTTCACCCAACAAGATGAGGTAGGTTTCGTACATATAATCCTAGCTATAAAAAACCCCACTTGCTCAGAATATAGTTTTATTCATCTATGTTAGCCATGGATCATTGACCTTTGACATTTGTAGCTAGCTGAAAATGTTTTATCACTCTTTTCTCTGATTGGATGCAAGTGAAAGAAACCAATCCAGTCAATTAGTCATTCTGTTTACCTAGGGAGGTAGTTGAGAATAATTATCACAGCCATTATAGACACTGACACATGACACATGACACATGTCAGTTTCACTAAATTAAAGGGTTCACAAACAAGTTTTTCACTTGAATCAATCCATGTATACATCTCAAAAGTTATCAGATTTAATACCTGTTGTGTAACAAGCTCTTGCAATGGTCAGGTGATTTATCTTGCCACTAGGAGTAACTCTTTCTCACAAGGGCACTTGTTTAAAGCACTGTTTCCATTAGTTACATGTACCAAGGGTCAACATCGAATGAAGTGGATTGACAAACCTTGGCTAGTGAATACGAGTTTTACTCTGAATAATGAACATGTAACCCACCTTATGTATTCACTAATCTGAAACATATGCGCAACTGCAAACAGAATAGATGTATATGCCATCACCTAATGCATAAGTAAATCAGGTTCTACCCTATTTGTACTAGTTATGAATTCAGGAGAACAGAATAGATCCAGATCTGCCGGTACATAATGCTTTAGGAGTTCTGGATCTACTCTGTTTACATATGAGCATGCTTTAGACAAGGTTTCATATAATATTATGTCTCTTCAACATCCATCTAAAGCATTGGAATTAATCTAAAGTATGTTTATAGTACATACCTAAGAAAGTTTTAGAATTGAAGTTCAGCTGTATATTATGAATAAATAAGGTAATCACACAACTCTGTATTACTAAACTTTTGCAGACTCGTGCAATTAGTAGAAAGCAATTTCAAATTTAAGAAACTTTTCAAATGAGATACTTAAAGTAGTGAGAAATTTGGATTTGGATTTTTTAAAATGTAACTTTAACAGTCTGAGTCATATCACTATGATGTCTGCAGAGTGTCAATTTGTAATACGCTAACCACTTAGGCAACCGGAGTGGTCAGATAAATTTGTAAATGAGAACAAAGATTATTGCAGGTAATGATGGAGGTAACTCATGCAGTATTTTCTCATAAAAGATGATTGTTTGCTATTTTGTTTTTAATTTTAAATACCTCCATCACGAAAAAAATGGGTGCACACATCACTCATTGACTTATTATGATGATGTTCCTTATAAGGGAAGAAATATAGTGTAATATAAGTTGTTATTCTCATTGCCATGTACTTGCAGACAACAGATTTTAAAACAACATCCCCAAATGAGAAACCTTCCATTCTTGCAGAGAAAATGGCACATTTACGGAGGCGAAAGATTGGAGGAGCTAAACAGAAGAGAGCCAAGTAAGATAGATAAATTAAAAATCTGCTAATCACATCATTCAACAAAATTTAGATTTTGCACCTGGTGCAGAATTATGTAAACATCTGTAATAAATTGAGCCTTCTCATTATCTATTGAAGTAGCTAGTACACATCTCCCTTGATAACTTGCACACAGTGGGGTCCAAAAACCTAGACCGCACCGTTAAGTGAGGGTGCTAGTTACCAAAGGACCTCCCATTAAATAAGAAGTGATGGCAATCATAGACATCAAGAAAACCACGGGTGGGGTGGGGAGGGGGTACTGGGCAGTTAAGTGACCGAATATTTGTTTTATATTCGTGTTGAGAATAATTGACAATAAAGCGTCTTTTCTAATGAAGTTGTTCATTATTCTCTATAAATTATATTTATTTCCAAGATGCCTAACATCTGAAAGATCGTTAACATTATTCAGCTAGTCTCAGCAACCTTCACATGTCACTGCTTTTTGTTGTTGTTGATCAGTCTGGTTTCCTGCTTGGTGTGCGATAACTGAGTGCGAAGCAAAGAGTCAAAAAGCAGGGAACCAGACTAACTGATGATGCATCACCAAACAAGATTCCTTTTTTAAAAAGCTAGTGACATTTTTTCTGTGAAACAATCGTCTATGTCAAAACTCAATTTTTGTTCAATTAGTAAAATATATTTGCTGTCATTTCCTTGCAAGTATGAGTGAAACCAATTTTGATCATAATTTTCATAAAATTCAACAAATAGGGATCAAAATTTTGGTATTTTCTGGTTTAAAAAATGGGATCCACGTACAACCCCACATAGTAAGTGGGTTCACGAGTTATAAGGGCACGAGATATTAAGGGATTGGTGTACTAGACTAGATCAGTGAAACAACAATGTTACAGAGTTGTGAATATAGCTGATACAAGACTGGATCAATGTACAACTAAAAATGTTACAGATTTGTAAAAGTAGCCAGTACTAGACTGGATCAGTATAACAACAAATGTTAGAGTTGTGAATGTAGCTGGTACTAGATTGGATCAGTATAACAACAAATGTTACAGAGTTGTAAAAGTAGCCAGTACTAGACTGGATCAGTATAACAACAAATGTTATAGATTTGTAAAAGTACCCAGTACTAGACTGGATCAATGTAACAACAAATGTTATAGATTTGTAAAAGTAGCCAGTACTAGACTGGATCAGTGAAACAACAAATGTTACAGAGTTGTGAATGTAGCTGATACAAGACTGGATCAGAGTAACAAAACAAAAAATGTTACAGATTTGTAAAAGTAGCCAGTACTAGACTGGATCAGTGTAACAATAAATGTTATAGATTTGTAAAAGTAACCAGTACTAGACTGAATCAGTGTAACAATAAATGTTATAGATTTGTAAAAGTAGCCAGTACTAGACTGGATCAGTGTAACAATAAATGTTATAGATTTGTAAAAGTAACCAGTACTAGACTGGATCAGTGTAACAATAAATGTTATAGATTTGTAAAAGTAGCCAGTACTAGACTGGATCAGTGTAACAATAAATGTTATAGAGTTGTAAAAGTAACCAGTACTAGACTGGATCAGTTTAACAATAAATGTTATAGAGTTGTAAAAGTAGACAGCTACCATGTTGCAATTTGTGAAAGTAGAAGGCTAGCTGCTAATTAGAACACTCTGACTGTTCATGAAACTTTTTGTCTTCTTGTGATAAGCTTGAAAGTTGCTTATGGGATGGGGGTTGAAAGGATCATCTGTTATATTTATGCAACTTCCAAACATATAGTTTTCAAAGATGGCTGTAACTGTCATAATAAAATATTTGTTTTTTATCAGTAAAAAAACAATCATCATAGTTAACAATGCTTTAAATGATATATAACCACATATTGAATTGCATGATCTAATCTGTTGTTTTAAAGAAATAATTTATCCAAACTTGGTGTAATTGTAGTCTATATTTAGTTACTTTGTTGTGGGCAGTTTGATTCTTTGTATCAGTGGTAACTTGATCGCCTTATTTATAACTTTAGAGTAACATTTTGATTTGTAGAGATGAAGAAAACATGCAATATATATGGATGTTAAACATATGATATATACTTTCTTATAAGTCAGGTCCAACTGCAAACTGCACAGATCAAGATCTGCCATTGCATAGTGTGCTGGAAGATCTGGATCAATGTAGTTTGTTAGAACTAATCAGTAGAACAAACAACAAAGATCCTGATCTGCCAGCACATTATGTGATGGCAGATCTGGGTCTATGATGTTTGCTGTTGGACCCAACTTGTACATGAGTATATATGGTAGCACTGTTCTTATTCATTCTGTAGTTGATTAATCACACACTATTTTCAGAATTTGTGTTTTATTCTTTTCATAGAAAATGCTATGCCACTCCATACTTTTCTTTTTATAGAAAATGCTATGCCACTCCATACTGTTCTTTTTATAGAAAATGCTATGCCACTCCATACTGTTCTTTTTCCTGTCATTATTATAATCCAATCTCGTACCTATTCTTGGATCTTTTAATTGTGAAATTTTATTGTTTAAAAAAAAAAAAATGTTTACACTTCACATACTATTTGTTTTGAAGCTAACTCATATGTATGAAATGGTATTTTTAAATTTTTCAGAGTAATTAATTCTCATCATTTGAGATCAAAGTATAAAAGCCTTTAACTGCTGGGTACTATTTTTTACATTTTTTCTGGTTGCTTCTTATCACATATTTAAAGACCCAATGAACAATTATCCATCAAACAATCAATAAATATCCCCATTTACATAATAGCCAGGAGTAAAAGTTCTGATGAAGAAGGGTTTTTTTTGTAAGAGTACCAAAATTAATACATATGAAAATAACTGAATTGCTTGTAGACATTCTTGTTTGAATAATAATGTTGCAATATTTTTCACAAGTTATGTATTGATAAGGACATTGTATATGTACAACAGTTGTTAAATGATCAGTAATGCAGCAGTCAATCACATTTTAAGCATATAATATGTTAATATGCTGTCTGCTCTTTAATGCGGCAGGATTCTGCCACTTTCAAATCTTATAGTAGCCCACTGTGCTAGCAAAAAAAAAAAAAAGAGCCTGGTATTTTTGGATAGAGTATAAAGAAATTCCAGCTTATCAATTCATAATGTCTGTCCCTCTCTCTTTCTGCCTGTCTGATGTTGTCTGACATCATCATCTAGGTTAGGGTTTGTGTTTAGGTCATTTTCTCATTGTTGCTGAGTCACTTGAATTTGTATTTTGATGTGTCATTTTGAGTAATACACCTTTCAGTGAAAATTAAGTCACTGTGACCTATATTGCACAGCTGAGTGATTTTGGTTAATCTTTTTGTTTAGCTCATTTCAACGGGTACTATTGGAGTCACATAATTTGGTATATAATTGCATTATGAGGAATACTAAAGTCATCAGTGAAAACTATGTCACTGCAACCTATAATTCATGTTTGCTGATTTGTGCTTTCCTTTAATTTGAGCACAGTTTATATAGTTTAGGGTTTGCCTTTTGGTCATTTTCTCACAGACTGTTGTTGTAGAGTAACAAAAGGTTGATAGAAATATTTAAATGTGTAAATTTTTAGCTCAGAGGTACCAGAAAATATACAAAGATTGTTACCCCATGAATAAAATAAATTTACAGTATTCATGGTTTGCAATCCATTCATACCGCCATTTGCAGTTTTTAGCTCAACTGGTGAGAGGCAGGAGAGGTTATGAGATGGTCTGTTGTCTGCTGTCCATCTGTCTGTTAGCACAAGTGTGTGTTTATGGCTACTTCTCCTAGACTACTTGGAGAATTACCATGAAACTTTACATACACATTCATTAAAGTGTCTAGTAGCGATCTTGAAACTTTTGTTATTGCTACTCACTTCTTCTGAGACTAATGGTCATATCAACATGAGGTTTAACTAAAATACTTCTTATGGTGGGGCCCTGAGTGGCTGAGTGGTCTAAAGCACTCACCGTTATGGATCACTGCCATCTCACCTCTGTCTTCGTGGGTTCGAGTCTCGGGTTCAGCCAATGTGGGTATGTGAGAAAGCTTGCCAGTAGCTTCTCATGGGTCAGTGGTTCTTTCCAGGGTTTTCCCGGATTCTTCCTCCACCATTTATACTGGCTGCCATGTATAGCCTATCTTGTGCTGAAAAATGGCTTTAAACCCTACAACAACAACAACAACAACAACAACAACAACTTCTTATGGTACCTAGTTGGTCCTAAAAGGCACCAATCTGACATCCAATATGGCCACCACAGAAATCATGAAAATCTTGTTATTACTCCTCCTTCTGAACAGCAAGCCATATTGACAGGGGATTGTCACCAGAAGACTTCTTATGATATCTAGTTGATCTTCAGTGTACTTGCTACTGATGTGACAACCAACATGGCCTCCATGATGGTCCACTTGAAAATCTTGTTATTGTTATTCCTAGTTGGATGATCAGCTTAACATAATGTTTTGATTAAAAAACTGCTAGTGATATCTAGTTGGTCCCAAATGAAAATGGTGCTAAACACATATCCAGTATGTCCACCATAGCAGTCATCTTAAAAATCTTGTTATTGCTACTCCTAGACAAAATGTCATATCAACATGGGGTTTTCATCAGAAGACTTCTTATGTCGTTTCTTGTCATAAATGAAAATGATGCCAATCTGATAGCTTTCAGATCTTGTTATTGCTTCTTGTCCTGAAGGCATGGCCATATAGACAGGGATTTTCACAAAAAGATTTTTAATGATGTATAGTTGGTCCTGAATGAAATGGTGACAATCTTGTGTCTGATATGGCTGCTACAGCAACCAATTTAAAAATCTTGTTATTGCTCAAGAATATCAGAGATGGTTTCAACACTCAGCGGTTTAAAAAAAGAAACTGTCTTGTCTTGGATTCTTTAATAATTTTTTTGGACAGTAGAGTATCATTCCCTTCAAGGGACTGATGTTTTGCTGTTGGCATGTTTTGAATAAGAGAAATACATAATTAGCAAGTCAGCCCAGACTAATTATTCTGGTAGGCTCTAGGCACACTATTTGTCAGTGCTGAAGCTATGAGACTCAAATATATGAGACTCAAATATAGAAATGGCTGAATAAAAGACTTCAGTATGAAAATGGCCATTGTTACAAACTAAGTCACCTGGTTGTGGTAAAATCTTGTCATTATAGTGAATTATTTACCTTGATCACTTAAGTTCCTAATGCTTATGTGACATACTCATGATGTCTGAGATGTCAGTATTCTGTCTGAGATGTCAGTATACTCTGTCTCAGCTGTTAGTATACTGTGTCCAGCTATCAATATACTGTGTCTCAGATGTCAGTGTACTGTTCTTGTAGTGGAGGGATAAAACTGAGAACTTGAAAAAACTCACTGATTTTGATCTATGTTGCCAAACATTTAGCTTGGAAAAGATAGATGAAGCTAGTGTTTGTTTGATGGACACAAAAGACAGATATGGCAAATTTATTTAGTAACATAGATTTATACATATATCTCATGTCAGATTATTCCAATTTCTTACTTTGTTAT